>SMDT01000918.1:0-124377 GCA_005392925.1 Aquilaria sinensis | reverse complement strand
GATGCACATGCATGGTTATTACTTGTAGTAAATACACCTGTGTTTTATGCTTCAGTTTGTGTTTTAAATATATTTTAATAAACTACATGCAATGTCTTAGTTTCTTTTCATGTTTGTTAATTAAAGTTGAAGCAAGCCCATGCATGCTACATTTTAGGTTAATAACTAAAGAGCATGAAAGGTTTTAAAATGGGACAAGTAATTAACTAGCCAACTGCAATTAATGCGAGACTCTGGTTCTGTAGTCTTCCTAAGAGAGCCTCATTCGGGGTAGGCGACGTTACAGCTGTAGTAGGATTCTGGAATGGAATGAAGAGTTTTTTTTATTGTTGAATCTTATCGTCTTACTTATTTCCAACCTTGAACTAACATCCCAACCCTAATAATAAGGATGTACTTGAACTAAGTGATAAGGAAAACATAACTTGAAAGGAAAATTTTCATTTGATTTGACCATTCACAGTTTGTACTTATGCGGGCCAGGAGTATTACATTTTTTTTTAGGATTTTGCCGTATACAGTTTATACTCGTGTAGGCCAAAAGTATTACATTTTTTGTGTTTTTTTTTTGTTTTGTCTTACAGTTTAAGCTTTTGTGACAAGGAGCATGGCCTGAAGTCTTCATGCTAGAACTTCTGCAAGAACTTTCCATTGATGGGGCTGATTCTTAAACCATCTTTGTCCACTATCTTGTAAGCACCATTGGTGTAGGCTTCAGTCACCATGTATAGACCATCCCATTTTGGCACAAACTTTCCTTTGGTGTGCTTCATCATGATGATTAGTCTCCTAATGGCTAACATCAGGTCTCCAGCTTGAAAAATCCTCGAGCGCACCTTGTTGTTGAAAGCTTTTGCCATGTGAGCTTGATAGCACTCTAAGCGTTGTTGAGCTTCAAGTCTTGTCTCATCTAAAATGTCTAGCTCCTCTAGTCGTAACATAGCATTTTCCTCATTGGTCAATCCTTCTTGCAAAGCTATCCTTAAGGAAAGGATTTGGCATTCCAACAGTAGGACTGCTTCCATGCCACAGACCAAGGAATATGGAGTTGCTTGAGAAGGGGTTCGATGTGTTGTTCAATATGCCTAAAGGGCTTCTACAACTTTATCATGCCAGTATCTTTTTTATTCTGAGTTGACCATTTTCAAAAGGTTGCACAACATTTTATTGAAGGCTTCGGCTAATCTTTTTGCTATAGTGTTGTACATAGATAAGTTATGTTGGACAAACTTGAACTTGGCACAAAGTTTACCGATCAATTTATTGTAGAATGGCTTTCCATTGTCGGTGATGATGTAGTGGGGAACTCTATATCGGTAAATGATATTCATTTTGATGAATTCCACTACATTCTCTTTCTTGGCTTCCTTCAATGGGATAGCTTTTGCCCATTTTGAGAAATAATCTGTGGCAGACAAGATGAACGAGTGCCCAGTGGATGACTTAGGAGTGATTGGCCCCACAATGTCAAGCCCCTAAGGATCAAAAGGCCAATAAGCCACTGTGGGATGTAACAACTCCAAAGGTCGATAAATGAGGCTAGCATGGAACTGGCAGGCTTGACATCTATTGGCATAGCTATCCCAATCATTCACCATAGTTGGCCAATAACACCCCATCTTTTTTTATGTGATGGTAAAGTTTTGGTCCATATTGATGAGCTCCACATATTCCAAAATGAGCTTCTTCTACAACTTGTCTAGCTTCTTCATCACTTAGGCATCTAAAGAGGACTTCTTTGATAGAGCGGCGATAGAGAACTTCCTTGCAGTGGATGAACCTTGGTGCTCTTTGGTGAAAATCAGCTCGACGGCAAGAGTCTTCAGGTAGGTTACCATGTTCTAAGTAACTAATAAATGGTTGTCACCAATCCTCCTTTGGTTCAATGATGGATATAGTATGACAGCACCCATATTTCTCGACTAACATTTGCGGCACCACCCATCTCTTACGTACTTAGATCAAGGTTTCTTGCTCAGTTGAATTTGCTAGAACGGCTGCTATGTTGGCTAAAGCATCGGCATGCCATTTGTACCCTTGGGCAACATGATAGATGCTTACTTGATCTAACCGCTCTAGTAAATACCTTGCATATTCAAATAAAGGGAGTAGCTCAAGTTTTTGAACATCGTATTCTTAGAGAAGCTTATTGACCACCAGCTTAGAATTGCCAAAGATCTCTAATTCTTGGATTATTCGAGCCTAGTACTCCACTACATTATTCGAGCATTTCTTAAGTATGCTGAAAGAGTATGGAAAAATTTCATTGTAGGGAGAGATGACCGCCACACCTGCCCCCACTCCATATTCTCGAGATGCACCATCAAAGAACATCTTCCAAGTCAGGATGATTTGTGCAAAGAAGACTTGCTCAGCTGGTAGGTCTAGGAGTTCCCATTCTGCTGGCATAGGGTGATCAACCAGGAAGTCTACCAAAGCTTGTCCTTTGATTGCCTTTTGCGAGATAAACACTATGTCAAATTCAGAGAAAAGAATAGTCTATTTAGCCAACCTTCCCAAAAAGACTGGTCTTGACATCAAGCACTTTAGTGGATCGGCCCTTGACACAAGATGGAGTACGTGGGCTAGCATATAATGCCTTAGCTTCTTTATAGCAAAGATCAGTGCAAGGCATATCTTTTCAATGGGAGAACAGTTAGCATCTGTCCCAACTACCCTTCGGCTCAAGTAGTAGAGTGCAATTTCCTTCCCCTTATCATTTTGTTGAGTAAGAAGTTCCCCAATGAGTGTTCTTGGGTAGCTATGTACAATATTAAAGGCTTTCCTTGAATCGGAGCAGCAAGAATGGGTGGATGGAGTAGGTATTCCTTTATACTTTGAAATGTATTTTTGCAAGCGTCATCCCAGATAAAAGGCATATCCTTTTTTAGGAGCCTACTAAATGGGTGGCTTCGTCCTGCTAGGTTGGAGTTAAATTGCCTTATGTATGCTAATATTCCTTGCAGGCTTTTAAGCTCACGAGTGTTACTTGCCTCGGGCATTTTCAAGATTGCGTCTATCTTTGATCGGTCCACCTCGATGCCACAATGACAGATGATGAATCCTAAGAACTTTCCAAATGTAACACCAAAAGAACATTTGAGAGCATTCATCTTTACTTGGTATTTGCGGAGTCTGTCAAAGATGTCACACAAGTCCTTTAAGTGCTCTGACTTACTTTCCATCATCACCACTAAGTCAGCAACATAGCATTCTACTTTCTTGTGCAACATGTCATCAAAGATTCGTTGCATCGCTTGTTGGTAGGTTGCACCAGCATTCTTGAATCCAAATGGCATAACTTTGAAGCAGTAGATCGTCTTTAGAGTACTAAAGGCTGCAAACTGCTCATCTTTCAGATCTATGCGAATTCGGTTGTAACCAGAGAACCCATCCATGAAAGACAAAGCTTTGTGTCCTGCCATTGACTCAACCATTAATCCTGTTATTGGCAAAAGGAAGTCATCCTTTGGGCAGGTTAGATTCAGATCTAAAAGTCTATGCAGATTATGATTTGGCCATTCTTCTTCCTCACGACTGCAATATTTGAAATCTATGTGGGATACTTAACTTCTTGAATGAAACCCATATCAATAAGCTTATCTACTTTAGGCTCAATTTGTGGATTAACTTTTGGCCAAAATCACCCTTGAGCTTGTTTGACGGGGCAGGATCCATGCTTCACAACAAGGTGATGGACAACGATCTTTGGATCCAATCCGGGCATCTCATTATAGGACCATCCAAAGACATCTTTATATTCTTTTAGTAGGTCAAAGTACCTTGCCTCTTCTTCAGTACTCAATAGGGTGCTAACAAACACTGGCTTTGGATGATCTAATGTCTTTAGGTTTAGTTCCTTCAGGTGATCAATAGTTACTTGCCCCCGTTCCTCAAAAGCTTTAGGTGCAAGGCTTGGTTTAGTTTCCTCGACTACTTCCCTTATGCTTGGCTCATCTTCATCTTTCCCATCAAGTGTGACATTATTGCAGGAGGCTACTTCTTCTTGAGGATAATCATCTTGGTGAGATGTTTGGTGGTGATGCCTTTGTCTTCTTTGCCTTTGGTTCTTGGCCTTTACTTATGCTTTTGGATGAACTCTATTTGGCTCGAGTTGTGCAAAAATAGAGGTCCTTTGTATATTACTGGTAAAGGCTTTTGGTCCCAAGCATTGAACATTCTCATGAGTTTTTTTTTCTCTTGGTTGACTTGCAACTTTACTTAGTCTTCATCATACTCATAAATTTGGATCATCACCCGGTTACATGATGCATTCTTTGTGAGGTTAAATGGTTGATGTCCTAAACCATGCTTTCTCCAAGTGGCTCTTTTCCAAGGATTACATCCAAATCACCAAGTTGGCAGGGTTCACCCTTACGATATCATGCCTTTTGAAATAATTTCTCAACCTTGGGACCAAACCATGCATTTGCTTTCAAGCTTTGAAATTCTTTCATTTTCTTTGTAGGTTCATCAAACACAGCCAATCTAGAGTGTGAGAAAATTGGGAGGACCAAGTCTTCTTTTAGCACTTTAGCATCTTCTTTAGGAAAGCGAGGTTTGCTGCTCATGGTAGGGATGTTCCTTTTGGTGTTCTTTGCTTTAGGGAGCATTATGGAGAAAGCCTTGGGCTTCGTATCTTGGCAGTCCTCCAGGAAGAACTTGGCATGAACAAAATGTGTTTCCTTGATGTCCAAAGGGGTAGTTTATGCCATAACACGCTTGATTCTTCCATCATTATCAACATACTTGAAGCATTGGTGCTAAGTTGATGGTTCAACTCCATTTTCATGCAGCCAAGTATGCCTGAGCAGCAAGTCATTGGAAGCATTTGCGTCAATAACATGGAATAAAGGGGAGGTCTTCAATTCTTCTATCTCCATTGGAAGCTAAATTTTCCTTGTAGAGCATTGTTCCTTTTGGTTGAAACCTTGGATGATCAACTTACTACTTGAAAGATCCTTTGCAGATAGCCTGACCTTCTTCAGTGTTCGAATAGGCATGAGATTCACAACAAAGCAACCATCAACTAAGATTCCCCTAACCCACTGTTCACAAATATATTTGCTTACGTAAAGAGGTCAATTATGCCTACGATGGCCTAACTATAAGTCTTCATCATAAAAAAAGATTGTAGGCATGCAGGTGACATGCTTATCATTTGCCTTTTTGTGAAACACCTTTCCTTCATAAGTTCCTTGGTCAATGAGCACTTGAAGCAAGGCTAGCTGAACATCTAGTGGTAGCTTGAGGACCTCATTCATGGTCATGGTTGTAGGGAGATCTTTGAGTTTGGAGATGATGCTAGCCTTTACCACATCAACTTTATCTCCAATGCTTACTTTGCCAAGTCCCTTTTGGCTGCGACTTGATTTGCTATCTCTGTGAACGCCTAATGCCTGTGGTGTTTACCTCAACATTATGTTTTATAAAGCATAACTTTGGGAAATAGTCAAGCAGTGTCATGGACCTCCTAACCACTTGTGATGATTCTGCATCTGCTGGATGTAATCATTTCCAAACTTTCCTAGGCATTTGAGGATACACTCTTGTGGGGTTACAAGTATTTTACCCTTCTAGCTTTTTGTCTTTTGGAGCTTCTAGCAAGGGATAGTGTGGTGGTTGATTCCTTCTTCGTCTTTGGTCTTTCACCATTGTCCAATCACCATCTTGCTCATCTGATGAACTAGAACTTGTTAAATCTCCCTACCCAGTTGGCTTTTCTACTTGGTAGCTCATCGTGTTGAACACTCTTGAAGGACTTGGGGATGCTTACCTTTCTTGTCCAAGCATACTTTTCTTTCTTACTTATGAATGTTGACCATCCATCACTGACTTCATCTTCCGACACAGATAAGGACTCCCATGTATCTAATTCATCAACCATGACTTCATAAAAGCTTAGGGCATTTAGGTCTTTAGAGTATTTTTGCATCCCAAGGTATGCATAAATAGTTGTTACCTCACCATCGACCTTAAATTTCACTGGGACAACATCTTTTGGGCCGCATGTGAGTACTTCAAGTGTATTTTCCTTCTCTGTAAAGTCTTGAGTAGAGATCTTGACTTCATCCTCAAGTTTTTCTACAAACTTTGGGGAAGTCGCTCCAAAGCATATCTAGGCAACATTGGCAACCAATGGTTCCTCCAAATCATTGAATTTGATATGCCTTTCCTTTTCCATGTGAACTATGAGATCTTACAACACAAAGCCTTTCTTGACGGGATGGCCAACGATATAGTAGAATCAACAATAATCGAGGTCATCCACTCATCCAACCTCCTCTGGTCTCTTTGGGTTTAGCAGTTCTATCAAGTTCCTTTCTAGGAACTGGTCCAAGATTGCCGGTACATCCAAATTTGTAAATAGGTATTGCTTTACTTCAAGTTCCTTGAGTGTCAATATTTTCTTTACATCTTGTTGGCTCTTCACAAATTTAGTATCAAGACTTGAGCTCCTTTTTGGAGATCTTCGCTAAAGTAATAGCTACATCCATGGTTTCCTTTGTCTTCACAACCTTTTCTTCCTTATCTTTTTTGCCATCTCTTTTTTGGGAGGAACTGCTTAGAACATAACTGCCATGCCTTGCAATATGGACCTCTAAGTCATGAGCCCTTATTGTGAGTTCTTTGAACAAGTGGCATGTTTCCTTTTGAGCTATAGAGTATTCCCTAGTGTATCCCTTGCGCTAACATATTGATGGAAGAGGATTCACTTATCCACTCCTTGCAACTGAGGATGTTGGCTCTCTATCGCTCTATGTATTTTTCCATTGGCTCGTCTTTCCTTTGTTTGATCACTGCCAACTCCAGGAGGCTGACCGTCCTTCTTGTGCTGTAGAAGCGTGAGAAAAACTCTCTTTCCAGTTGGTCCCGTCCATCAATGGATCCAGTAGGAATATCCATGTACCAGTCAAAGGCAGCACCTTTCAATGATCACACAAATTGCTTCACCATAAGATCACCAAAAGTCCCAGCATTACTGTAGGTTTCACTGAAGTGGCGCACATGTTGCTTCGGATTGCCTTTGCCATCAAATTGTTGGAATTTTGGTGGTTAATAGCCGAATAGAATCTTTAGCTCATCAATCCTCCTTGAGTACGACTTTGTATACACTAGGGATGATTGTGGAGCCACTCCAGATTGAGCTCGAACAGTATCCATGATCATGCGTTGTAGTCGCTGAACAGACAATAAGGTTACAGACCTTTGAGCTTTTTCGTTCAAAGCACTTTGTAGGACCGTACATCATATTGACTTTGCTTTTACTACTTTTTCATGTTCTAGAACTTTTCAGTAATAGGATCAACAGCTTGCTTAGTGCCACTTATAGTTACTTCCTTAGGAAAATGTTGAGGTTTTAATTTACTCATCAACAACATAATCTAGGCATCTTTCTTTTTAAGTTTGGTTGTCAACCTTTCAATGGAAAATGCCCTTTGCTCAAAATGATCCTCAGGATTTCCAGAATCTGCTACCAAGGCCGGCAAATTTGACTCCGAAGATGAAGAGTAATCTGCCCACAATTTTTTTGGGAAAGTCACAAATCCAGTTTTAGATTCTTCATTTGTGGTGGCCTTCTTCATTGATGTCATGGAAGATGAACAAGCCCATATCTTTTCTGCAGAAACTTTCGCTTCCTTGAGTGGTTGAAGTGGCTTGATTGATTGGATATCCCTTTTGTTGGTTGAACTTCTTGCTTCTCTATAGCACCTGCTTCTTTGTTGCTTTTGTAAGAAAATTGCTTTAGCGAAGATGCCAATTGAGATACTTCAGCATGAGCTTTTGCACGAGTGACCAGTGCGACTTCCTTTTCCTTTGCCGCATATTTCTCGGTGTTGATAGTAACACTTTCGGCTTCCATGATCTTTACTTGAATTTCTTCAAAGCTTTCACGATGTAAGAGATGAGAGGTAGAGAATGTCCCCAATGGAGTTGCCATAAATTTGTACTCACAAATTTCGCATGTAAAAATTACACCCTGAAATTAATTGTAGCACAAACTACAATATTAAATTTAGAATAGAGATTTTTGGGGCTCAACTCTCTAGCATGCTTCTCATGTGCACAGTCCTCTGACTAACACTTCAAGCTTTTGGTGGAGACACAAACGGCTTCTTCACGAACATGGACTCCGAATTTTGTCTTGGATGAACATGAACCGAGGTCCCCACCGCTTCTTTCGGTTTGAGATTTTTTGTTGCACTCTTTGGACCTGGGGCTTCGGGCAATGTCCGCCGCTTTCTTGCCACTTTCCTTGGAGTTTGTCTAGGCACAGAACAGGAACAACTACTTCACATTCCTCGCCGCTTCCACCGGATCTAGACTTGAACTTGATGAAGCATTGTCCCACATTCTTCGCATTCCTCACCACTTCTACTGGATATAAACTTGAACTTAATGAAGCACCGTCCTGTGGTCTTTGCATTCCTCGTCGCATTCTTTAAATCTAGCCTCAAAATTAGGATTTGATCTTCTTTGGACTTGATTTCTCCTTTCACAAGGTGTTTGTGCTTGATCGACTTGAAGAGTTAGAGAAAACTTCTTGTAGAGAGATTTTTCTTCCTATCTAATTGTTTTTGCTTCTCTAATTCTTTATTTTTCTTTTTCTTGGCCTTGGGAGCCTATTTATAGGTGTAGAAAGGATGTAGTTTGGTTTAACAAAATCACATGTGATAATTATCATATATTTATCTCTTGTATTTATCTTAAGAGAAAATAAATATGATAATTATCTATCATTAATATCCAATTTATGTAATCTAAAAGGATAATTAATGGAACATTTTGAAATATTTGGAACAAATGATGGGCTTTTATCATTTTGGATTTTGAGGCCTAATTTACCAAAATGGACTTTGGCTAAGATAGCATAATGAGCCTTCATTTGGGGCCTCCGTTACTTGTTTTTGGGCTCTCAAAAATTAGGTTTCTTGAATTTGTAGTTTCCAAAATTTGATGAAATTTTGAATTTTAGACATCAATTTAGAAATTGGCTAGACAATTTAAATTGGGTTTAATACATATTTAACCCAATTAAATTTTGATGTCTACAAACATATAGTCACAAAAATTCAGATCTGGCCAACTTAAGTTTGATCTACAAAAGAACCTAACTTTTTTACAGAAAGCTTTAGTTAAAAAAGAATAGTTTAATCGAAAAACCAATAAAACACAAAAATTTTTGAAAAAAATCATTGAACTTCTTGCTTAATCTTTGCCTTGTATGGTCCCTCCATCTTGGAACAATGAAACCAACAACAAAAGGTTAACCAAAAGTAGAAGAAAATCATAGACAAAAAAGCCTAGAATTTTTTTGTAAAAATACTTTCAATGTTGCTGCTTAATCTTGCCTCTGATACTTCTGTGGAACCAAGAAACCACTAACAAAAGGTTAACCAAAAGTAGAAGAAAATAATAGACAAGAAACCTAGAATTTTTTCCTAAAAATACTGTTAACGTTCCTGCTTAATCTCCGCCTCTTACAATCACTCTACCACTGAGATAAAGGAGAGCATCGGCAGAAGGTTGACCTATGGCAGATTTGAGTCTTTTCCAACAACAGAAGCATGACAAAGAAAGGAAGAACAGGCGGATGTGGGCAAGAAATTTGTTTTGGAGAACAGTGTCCTTAAGACATGTTTGTGTTGTGCCCAAAAGTGAATCATAAGATCATTATATTTTTGTGCATTATGCTATGACATTTTAGTTAGGCATTAATCCAGCAATTATGTTTGTTGTTTTGTTTCTGCGTAATGTGATAAACATAATTATAACCCTAGAATAAAGATATTCTTAAATGTCCCTGGTCTAGTATTATCATGGAGCGGGTTACAATAATACATAGTGACTAGTATATATGGAGACTAATATAAGATATATAGCCTACATATGGGTACAAGTTAGAGAACTTATGTACTGGACCGACCAGCCATGAGAATGCTACATAGATTGTTACTTGAGTGTCATAAGTGATTCTCATAGTGATCATGGTATATGTAGTCCTTTGACCTAAAATCATCGAAGCCCCCTATATGCGAGTCACATACTTTGTTACTTCCCTTTCTTGCTCGTAACTGAGTGAACTTGAAGGAGGTCGTTGGGTATGTTACATATCATACGGAAGGTTTTGTATGATCAAGATGATATTTGTCCCTCCTATGTTACAGGAGTGATATCTTCGGGCCCCTTGATAGAGTGAGACTAAGAAAATGCATGGCCATGCTCAGATGAGTTGATATACGATATCAATGTCATCAGTTTAAGTTTGTCTACTCAGTAATCAAGAAACCAAAGATTGGGCTATACATCTTCGGGCCCTTTGATAGAGTGAGACTAAGAAAATTCATGGCCATGCTCAGATGAGTTGATATATGATATCAATGTCATCAGTTTAAGTTTGTCTACTCAGTAATCAAGAAACCAAAGATTGGGCTATACGAGAGTGACACATTCTATGTCTTGTGCTTAGTCTTGATATCTTGGACCAAGGGACAATGGCATATATGGATAATGATCATAAAGGTTTAATCGAATCATCGACAATCTTGTCACTTGGGTAGCAATTATGTGTTGCGAGACATCGCTCATTGCTTATGATCATAAATGTGATTTATGATCATTGCCAACGTGGTAAGAGCCTATTCGGTCGCACACATAGAGCCTATTTGGATTATTTAAGTGGATGGGCTAATTTGTTTGGCTTATGATTTCATGATAACTTCGTGTTAACAATTGGCTCAAAAGTTGAGTCATTATTAAACCCAAAATTAAACCTAATTGGATTATGGCTTTGAAACGCATTAGGCTTGGTAGTTTAGTCTCACTATAAATACACCATATAGTGAAAAATTCATAGCCTTACCCTAGCCTCCCAAAAGTGACAGCCACACTCTTCTTTTGCTATTCGTTAGAGGATGCAAGGTAGTACTGCAAGCACAAGGGAAACGCATCTACCGGGACGTGGTGGAGGCGTGGTGATCCCATGAGGCTTGTTTGGATACCATAGAGAGCTTGAACACGTCAACTATTTAGGTTTTGTGATTCAACTCAATAGTTGGGTGAAAGATCTCAATCGAAATTAGATATGAAAATTTTCAAACACCAAATTTACCCTGATTCACTTGGATCCTGAAGGGTTTCGGTTACATTTTGCTGTGCTTGTTTTGCTCCTAAAACCCTACAACATAGAGATAAGGCTGCCTCCAGCGAGAAATTCATTTATTAGGAAAGAAGTGAGCTAGGGTTGAACAAAATCCATATTTATTGGCTGTTTACAATGGAAAACTACTCATTAGTCCTTGACCTCTTTTAAGACTTATAGTTGAACACACTAAGTCTATTTTCTTTCCACCTTGCGCACGTATAAATTCTCTTGAACTTATCTTCCGGGAATTTGTTATAATTAACTTGGGCTATTAATTTTTCCCACCCTGGTCTGGGCTGCATGTGTTACTCACTCTGTGGTAGTCCAATTATGGTACCAAAATTATGCATTTAGAATCCCAGGATTGGTAAGGTTCTGTAGGCCATCAGATCACTACCCTTAGTGTGCATACCCAAGTGGCCCTTTTGGGCACTATGTGTCGTGCCCTAAACTGCCCCTGGCCCATTTGGGCCCGATTACTTAAAACATGCGGCAAAACTTTTCATTACACGGAAGGGGCTTTTAAAACTCATTAAGACTTATAGGCACGAACCCCAGGATACTTACCGGTACTAGCTCATTAAGTTCTTTAATTAAGGTTAAGTTGAAGTGCTCTCAGAAACAAACTAGCACCTATGTGGATTTCATGCATTCATTTTCATGGTCTTTACCAAGCTTAGCCAAGAATATGCATGGCAACCAAAACACCAACTTAAGTTTGAAAACTTATTTTCATGCATATGCATTGCATGCTTATGTGTTTTGGTGTTCACTAGTGCACATAATCACTTAGTGCCTTAGATGCAACTAATGCTTAGGCATGCATTAATTCATATACGTAGACTTAAATTCCTTATTAGCCAAACTTTACACAAGCATCCAATTTCAGGCTTTTTCTAAGTTTACTTGCATGTTCTTTACTAAGTGCACATACATTGCCAAACATTTCATGCTTTCAACATAGACATGGGCTTATGGGCCTTTTAGTACTTAACATGAATATGGCCCAAAATTAACCAAGAATGTATTCAAATTTTTGAAGTTCTTATTTAAGCCCAAAACATACATTTAAGCAAAATTTCAACATGCTTCAAGTTTCATGAAAACATAACCCATAAATTCATGCATGGGCCTTGGTAAGTCCACCAAGCAATAAAAACACCAAAAAATGTCCAAGTCCATAGTACAAGCCCAAATCCAAGTTTGGCCGAATTTTAGCTAAGTCCATAATTTGGTCACTAAAGTTAGACCAACAAAACATGCTTAAAAGCAATCCATAAATCCACAAAGCCGTGGAACATAAATTTCCACCTTAATAGACCTTGTTCCCACAATTCTAAGACTTCAAGTCCTGCACAGAAAGTCCACATTTTTTTTAGCTTGTTTACAAGCAGCTTATATACTTAGAACACTTAGAATATTTTGAGCAAAACCATACACAAATCGAACCTTAGCACACAGAAAGAGTACTCAAGACTCTTAGCTTGATCTCTCAAGCAAACCTTTACCTACAAAAGTAGAGTAGGGCGGGTGAGTTATAAAACTCAATAAGGATTCCGTGGCATCCAATGCCTAACTTATGGCCTCCAAGGCCTAACATATGCCAAGAATGTAATGGCAAAATAATCCTTAGTCCTGCAAAGAAAACATAAAGACAAAGAAAACATAAAGATACATGCATATAACAATAATATCATAATTGGGGGTTAGCATGCACAACAAATCAAAGAAGCACACAAACACACGCCACTTAGCACTTTGTTCACAGAAGGGCAGCAAGCATCCCTCAAGTTTTAATTCATTAATTTCATATACTTAATGTTTCGGAGAGTTCAATTAGCATAGGAATTAAGGTGGCCACCTTAACTCCTAGCCCATAATGCTTGCTTACTTAACTTAGCTCATGAGCAAAACAGAATTGCCAAAGCAATAACATAACTTAAGCCCTCTTACCACTCCTAGGATCAAATGGTTCTTTGACCATCACCTAGGGGCCTAAGTACTCACACAAAAAGGCCATGGAACTATACCATGCAATAAAGTGAGTATAGGAATCCTTACCCACAACACCGAAAGCTTTAGAAGCTTATTTTCCTTTGTTTTCCTTTGTTTTCCTTGCTTGTTGACTCTAGAAATTGTTTTCTAGCATAAGAACCAATATGGGCCAAATTTTATGAATAACCATAAAGTACCAAGAACACTTGGTGATTAACTCAAATTACACAAAATACCAAGAACACTTGGTGTACACTTACAGAACCTCATAAAAGAGGTATGGCCAATTTCTTGTGCTTAATGTTCTTCAAGCTTCTTCTTGATTTCTTGCTTTTAATGAACTTAGAAACTCAATCACACAAAGAGTTCCTTGAGTAGAGCTTAAAACCTCCAAGAAATGGAAATGCCTGAATTTTCCTCCTTGGTTTTCTTTGAATTCTTCACTTGATTCTTGCTCTTTATGGTCTTAAAGCTTGAATTCTACCAAGAATACTTGGTTTTAATTTGAGGAAGGATGATTTCTAGCTATGGCAAAATATTTAGATGAGGAAAAGAGTTGGAAATGTGTTTGGAATGGTGAGACTTGGTATGGAAGAAAATGGAGAGAAAATGAGAGAGTTTGAGAGCAAATGGCTTTGAATGAGTGGATTGATTATGTTTTAATGTGTGGGAAGGTGATGGCCGGCCATATGGGAAGGAAAATGAGTGTATAATGTGCTTGGAAGAGTGGAAGACAAGATGTATTGGAAGGAAGACTAATTGAAAAACTTTTGGGTAAGTTTGGTAAAAAAAGTCAAAAGTAGGTGAAAAACGAATCCAAGGTGATGACTAAGGGTGGGAGGTGGATTAAAATATTGGGATTTGGAGGGAGGTGACATAAAATATTGGGAATTGGAGGAGCATGGCTGGCCAAGGCATCCTAGGCCATTAAAATGGCCTAATTCCCCCTTTAGTCCTCCAACTTTATGTTTTTTTAGGCAATTGAGCCCAACTACTAAAAATCCCTTTGTTCAATTGAGTCCCTAACCTTTGAAAACCACCATTTCCAACACTAATTCTCTTGGCCTAGGCCAAGCTTATTTTTTTAAGATGTTCAACACTCAATGATGCACATGCCATATTGTCTCCTCAATTTAATTGAGCTAAATTCCCGATTAAGGAAAAATTCTTATGCTCTAAATCCATTTAACCCGAGACCTAATCACTTTGGATTGTCCGGGAATTACAACACTCCCCTCCTTAAGAAACTTGGTCCTCCAAATTTCCTAGAAGTTTTCGGAAGATATCAAGATAATTCTTAAGCATTTCAACTTCAACCTCCCACGTGGCCTCCTCCTCAAAATGGTTAGTCCATTGGACTTTTACCATCGATATCCACTTACTTCTGAGCTTCCTAGTGTCCTTTGCCAATACCCGAATTGGTTCTTCTTCATAGGTGAGATCTTGGGTGATGGGAACACTAATGACTGTTAGTGTTGTACCCAAAAGCCAATCATGAGATGATTGTAATTTTGCACATTGAGTCATGATATTTTATTAAGGCATTAATCCAGCAATTATGTTTGTTGTTTTGTTTTTGCGTAACGTAATCAAAATAATTGTAATCCTAGAATAATGATATTCTTAAATGTCCCTAGTCTAGTATTATTGTGGAGCGGGTTAAAATAATACATAACGACTAGCATATGTGGAGACTAATATGAGATATGTAGTCTACATACGGGTACAAGTTCTCAAACTTGTGTACTGGACCAACCCACCATGAGAACACTACATGGATCATTATATGAGTGTCATAAGTGATCATGGTATATGTAGTCCTTCGACCTAAGATCATCAAGGTTCCCTACATGTGAGTCACATACTTTGATACTTTCCTTTGTTGCTCGTAACTGAGTGAACTTGAAGGAGGTCATTGGGTATGTCACATATCATGCAGAGGGATTTGTATGATCAAGATGGGATTTGTCCCTCCTATATAACGGGAGTGATATCTTCAGGCCCCTTGATAGAGTAAGACTTAGAAAAATGCATGGCCATGCTCGGATGACTTGATATACGAAATCAATGTCATCAGTTTAAGTTGGTCTACTCGGTAATCAAGAAACCAAAGATTGGGCTATACGAGAGTGACACATTCCATGTCTCATGCTTAGTCTTGATATCTTGGACAAAGGGACAATGGCATATATCGGTGATGATCATAAAGGTTTAGTCAAATCACCGACAATCTTGTCACTTGGGTAGCAATGATGTGTTGCTAGACACCGCTCATTGCTTATCATCATAAATGTGATTTATGATCATTGCCAACGTGGTAAGAGCCTATTGGGTCGAACAGATAGAGCTATTTGGATCATTAGAGTACATGGGCTAATAATTTGGGTTTTGGTTTTACAATAATTTCATATTAATAATGGGCCCAATAGTTGAGCCATTATTAAGCCCGAAATTAAAGCCTAATTGGATTAGGGCTTTGAAACCTTTTAGGCCTGGAAGTTGAGTCTCACTATAAATACAACTTCTAGTGAGAAATTCGTAGGTCTCCTTGCCCTAGCCTCCAAAAAGAACAGCCATACTTTTCTGTTGCAATTCCTTGGAGGATGCAAGCTAGCATTGTAAGCGCAAGAGAAACGCATCTGCCGGGATGCGGTGGAAGCGTGGTGATCCCGATAGGCTCGTGTGGATACCACAGAGAGCCTGAACACGACAACTATTTAGGTTTTGTGATTCCACTCTACAGTTGAGTGAGAGATCTCAACCGAAAATTAGGTATGAAAATTTTCGAACACCTGGTTTACCCCGTTTCACTTGGATCCTGGAGGGTTTCGGTTAAATTCCGCTGCACTGTTTAGCTCCCGAAACCCATCAGTGGTATCAGAGCTACTGGTGAAACCCTAAATTGGGATTGAGTGTTGAATCGCATGATGCTATGTGTTCAGTTGCTTTTCGGCCATGATTAATTAGATTGATTCATGATGCATGAAACCGGAATTCGTAATGAACATATGAGATATATGAAGAAACGACACAAATTGGTTAATGAGATTAACCCGAAATTGATAGGTATGAGATACCTATATGGATTAGGATTCTTGCAATAGTTGCAAAAACCCTAGGTTTGTTCGGATTCGGCCTGTTCGGGCACCGAAAGTAAGGTATTTTTGGTGGCTCGAATGGAGGAGTCTCGGGTGCCTACTTGGTCGAAATAGAAGATTTCGGGCTAAGCAATTGTAAGACAATTTTTTGTGCCGTGGGGCGCTGCCCCCCATGCCCCCCACAAGGGCGGCTCCCCTGACCCCGTCCAACCGGTCGGCGGAACCACCACCCGCTAATCGGACGGGACCACCGTATACGAAGCGCCACATAAATAAAAACTGGTTAATCAACGCGCGAAAATTGGCATGCATATTTGTTGAATGAGATTTGACATGATATGCTGATTGGTGTTTGAAGCATGGTGCATGGTTATAGCCCTTGATTGGTTGTACTTGTAAATACGGCCTGCGAGTCGTGCCTTTTCTTATCACTCTCATTGTACATTCTCTTCTCACCTTACTCCCCTCGAATGTAACTCGAGGTTTCTATTATTGATGTAATGGTGCATTATGGGATCATCCAAGGTGGTATGTAATGGTGCATTATAGGATCGTCCAAGGTGGTATGTCCAATGAGGTGACAACAAAAGGGCAACCAAGAAAGGAAGAGAAGGAGCTTGTGAAGACTCTTTTCTTTTCTTAGGCTTTTATGATATTCTCATTGGCTTGAGAATATCGCATAGTTTGGGCTATAACCATGTCACGTTTATTTCTTGTAAGCATGATGATAGCCGAAGGACCATCGCCTCTCCTAGAACGCACCTCCTATCAAAAAAGCATGCTCGGGAAGCCTGGCACCATCCGAGGAAGGCACTAGTACTGACCTTGGACTTACCAAATTCCAGTGCCTCGAGCTCGGGATTTAGCCTAGTACCCCAGAGAGCCCCAAAGGTGCAGACAGCCCCCTCGGGGGATTAAACAGATCGCCTTCGGGATAGAAGAACCAGCTACCGCAAACAGGAGAGGATTTCCCGAAAGTGAAACCTGCGAGCTAGGCAGCGCCCCGAACTGCGAAGATAACTCCCGAAGAAGGGTGTTCGTCCCAGAGAACGACCTCGCCCAAAGGACATCGGGAGTACGGCAGGAGCATTTAAGGAGCCTCTGACACATCGCCCACAGACGCGCCATGTCACCTCAAACGACGCTCTGACACGCCGACGCCGCCCAGGCCTTGTCACAACCTGTCTCGGACCAAGGCTCGAGAGAGCCTACAAACAGCTACTTGTCCCCTGTGTCCAAAGGTACACAGCAGATCTGACCGAACACGTGTCACGATCTGAACGGGCCAGACACTTCTATAAATACCAAAGAGCAGCCCCTTGCAAAGGGTTGGTCAGTCAGTTGAGAGGACACGAACAGGCAAGGCCACTAAACCCCTGAGTGCTCTCTTTCCTTCACCTCTCAGAAAACTAACTTGGGCGTCGGAGGCTCCTCCCCGGAAAAACATCCCGGGGACCTCCTAACCTTTCCTTTTGGGCTCTTCAGGTACCACTCCCTGGGAAACCTCCACTCCGGGCGTTCTCCTCCTCAGGAAGTCCCTCCAGAAACCACCATGTCCTCCAGCGAAGATGTCTCCGGACATCATTTGGCGCCGTCTGTGGGAACCCACCCTCAGGTTGCCGTCGTTGAGACTCGGCGTTCTAAGGACAAAGGACTCCCGAAGTCCCCGTCCGCGCCTGAAGTCCAACCGGCTGCTGAGCAAACTCTTCCAGGGACTTCCACGCCCGAGGAAGAACGTCCTCTGGTCATAACCATGAGCTTCCTCCGTGACTTCCAACGCTCTGTTGTGGCTGAGATGACACAACAGATAGACAGAAGATGGCCACAACAAGCTCAAACCCAAAGGTCTCCTTCACCGGTACGCCCTCGGGAAAAGAGCCCCAAAGCAGTCCGCCGCAGTTCGGGGAGTGAAGACCCACGTGAGGAGTCTTCAACAGAAAATATGCCCCTCGGGGCACGCCTTCCGGAGCAAACGGGGCCCAACCAACCCAAAATTTGACGCCGAAGGAGCCCTTTGCCTGAGACGAGGTCACCCTCTCCCCGACGACGAAGCCATTCTCCGAAGAGGCGCCGTCAATCTCCTCCACCTGAGGAAGAACCTAGCACCGCCGCCCTCATGGAGAAAATATTGGCAAGGCTGGACCAAGTCGAGAGGCAGGTGGCTCGCAAGCCAGTTTGGGCCAGACTGTCTGAGTCTTTTTGTGGGGATCAGTCTCCTTTCACCCGAGCTGTGGTCGAGGCAGCTATGCCAGGCGACTTCAAGGTACCTCGGCTAGAGACGTACGATGGTCGAACCGACCCACAGGCCCACCTGACGAAGTACAGACGCAGCATGATGATGCACGGTGCGGACGACGCCACCTTGTGCAAGTGCTTCGAGGTCACCCTCTCTGGGCCAGCAACCGCGTGGTACAACTCCTTGGCTCCAGGAATCATCGGAAAATTCCAGGAGTTATCAACAGCCTTCACCCAACAGTTCATCGGGAGTCGCCCGACGGCGAAGATGCCCGTTCAAATGTTCGACATAGCGCAAAGAAGCGGAGAAACTATACGCGACTATGTCGAGAGGTTCAACAGAGAGGCTTTAAGTGTTCCAGACTTTCGGCCCGAAATACGCATCCTCGCCATGACAAGGGGCCTTCGGAGGGATTCCCAACTCTTCTACGAATTCTCCAAGGACCCTCCAGACACACTGGGCGAATTCTACCGACGGGCCGAACAGCACATGACGGCCGAAGAACTAAGAATGGGCGGACCCAGGCCCGAGCACACCCGTGGCGAGGGGTCCAGCCAGCAGGCACGCTATCCGACCGACCAGCCACCCCGACCCCGGAGGATGCGAGGAAGGAAACCCCCGAACTTCACAGCGCTGAACACCACGAGGACCAACATCCTCATGACTCTGGAGAGGCAGGGAACACAAGTTCAGAGGCCAAGGGCCATGACCGCTGAAAATAGAAAAAACATGAAGAAGTTCTGCCAATTTCATCGCGATCATGGCCACGACACTGAGGATTGCTTCCAGCTGAAGAAGTATATTGAATCGCTGATAAAACAAGGCCAACTTCGGCGGTACCTACGGTTGCCTTCCCCGAAGGGGAGGAAAGAGGAGGAAGGAAAGGTAGAAGATGAGGACTACGACTCCGACAGGCGGAGAAACCGAAGTCCGAAGAGGCGCCCTCCACCCCCTGCGGGAGTCATACAAACAATCACGACGGGGCTCCCATCCTCGGAAAGAAAAAGGAAGGCCAGGGAAATAGCTGTCATGGACTATCAAAGTCCGGCGAAGAAGCTATCCCGAAAAGATGGTTCCACAGTCGTCTTCCCTCACGACGACCCACTCCTGATCATGGCAAGAATTGGAAACTGGGATGTCATGGCAAGAATTGGAAACTGGGAAAAAGGGTATTACTTGATGACGGATCAAACGCTGACGTCCTATTTTCACAACTGCTGCCGAGCTTGGGCATATCCATCAGTGATCTCAGGCCTGTCACTTCACCGACCTTCGGGGTAGGACCTTCCGAGTTACCCGTCCTCGGGTGGATCGACCTTCCATTAATGATGAGAGGGACTTCGGTCAAAGGACCAGCTGAGTTGTTTGCCTCGACAATGGCGAGGTTCATCGTCATGGATGTCCCCTCATCATACAACGCCATCCTTGGAAGGCAGACGCAGGGAAATCTGCACATTCGCCCTGACGTGAGATATTTGACTGTCACTTTCGCCACCAAGGAAGGAGACGCAGAAATCTTCATAGATCAGGGCGAAGTAAGAAAGGTGTTCGTCAAAGCCCGAAAAGCCCCAGCAAACAATTCCACACAAGCTGTAGAAGCAGGGGCTTCAAAGTCAAAAAATGGCGAGAAAGAAGTTTCTGGCAAGGTAGAAATGGAAGAAGTGGAACTTATCCCAGGACGAAGTACCCGAATAGGGAAAAACTTGTCCGAAGGAGATAAGAAAAAACTTGTATCCTTTCTGGTAATGAATAAAGACCTGTTCGCCTACTCGCCGAAAGACATGCCGGGGGTAAATCCGCGCGTAGTACAACATAGCCTCAAAGTAAGTCCGGAAGCAAAGCCTGTCCGGCAAAAGAAACGGGGCATCTCAGCCCATAAAAATGACTTCGTCAAAACCGAAGTCCAACGTTTATTGGAGGCAGATGTAATCAGGGAGGTCAAGTACCCCGAATGGCTAAGCAATGTGGTGATCGCCACAAAAGAAGGAAGCAACAAACTTCGGATGTGCATCGACTTCAGAAACCTGAACAATGCTTGCCCAAAAGATTCATATCCTCTCCCGCCAATAGATCAACTGGTAGATTCAACTGCCGAATACGGGCTCCTAAGTTTCCTAGACGCCTTCAGCGGCTACCATCAAATAAAGATGGACCCCGAAGACGAAGAAAAAAACAGCCTTCATCACCGAGGGGGGGACGTACTGTTACACCAGGATGCCCTTCGGGCTCAAAAACGCAGGAGCCACCTACCAGAGGTTGATGGGCAAGGTCTTTAACGACCAAATAGGGAGGAACATGGAAGCCTACGTAGATGACATGATAGTCAAAAGCAAGCTTCCTGTTGACCATGTCACAGACCTAAGGGAGACTTTTCACCAGCTCAGAACCTTCGGAATTCGCCTTAACCCCGAGAAGTGCACCTTCGGGGTAAATTCGGGAAAGTTCCTTGGGTACGTGGTATCAGAAAGAGGCATTGATGCTAACCCAGAAAAAATTAAGGCTCTGTTGGAATTCCGAACTCCTGCCACAATAAAAGATGTGCAGAGACTTGCTGGAAGAATAACCTCCCTCAGCAGATTTATTTCCAGATATGGAGACCGGTGTCGAGCATTCTTCAAAGTCCTCACTAAGGCAGCAAAAAGGGAGGATGACCTCGGGAGTGATGATCGTCCTTGGAATGAGGACTGCCAAAAAGCTTGGGAAGAACTCAAAATCTACTTGGCTCGCCTGCCCACTTTGCGACAGCCCTGTGAAAGAGAACCTCTTGTGTTGTACCTCACCGTCACAGAAAAAGCAGTAAGCTCAGTCCTTGTGAAAGAGGAAGGGCCGAAGCAGTGGCCAGTCTACAATGTGACCAAGTCCCTGCACGGCGCCGAAATCAGGTATCCTTTATTACAGAAAGCTATATATGCCTTGGTCCTGGCAGGAAGAAGGCTGCGACCATATTTTCAGGCTCACCCCATCATCGTCCGAAGTATCCTACCCCTTCGGGACGTCATGAAGAAGGTTGACCATTCGGTAAGGCTCTCCAAATGGTGTATAGAGCTTGGCGAACACGACATCACCTACGAACCTCAGAAAGCCATAAAAGCTCAAGCCTTGGCAGATTTCATTGCCGAGGTCCCCATTACCGAGGACAGCCACCCAAGTCCCGATGAAAATGAGCCAGAATGGGCTTTGTACGTTGATGGTGCCTCGGGCGCCGAGCACCAAGGAGCAGGGGTGAGCATCAGAGGCCCCGAAGGCCTGGAAGTAATGAAGGCCATTAAGTTCAGCTTCAATGTCACTAACAATGTGGCTGAATATGAAGCCCTCATAGCGGGCTTGCGCCTGGCCAGAAAAATTGGTGTCAGAAACTTGAAAGCCCATAGCGATTCCCAGCTAGTAGTTCGGCAAACAGCAGGGGACTACGGGGCGAAGGATCCAACACTGGCAAAATACCATGAATTAGTAACGAAGCTTATTCGAGAATTCGACACCGTGCGAATCGAGAGCGTGCCTCGCAGACATAACGCTGAGGCAGATGAATTGGCAAAATCAAAAGCATATACTGAGGTGCTAAGCCAGCCGAGCATTACAGTGCTGAGCATAATGACTTCGGGAAGAAGCTGGAAAGACCCAATAAAAACATATCTCGAAACCAATACGCTCCCCGAAGACCCCAATGAAGCAGCAAAAGTGCGGAGACGCTCCGGTCGTTTCTTTCTGATTGGAGAAGAGCTATATCGGCAGGGATATGCAAATCCGCTACAGAGGTGTGTTGGCGAAGAGGATATTGAAATAATCCTCCAAGAAGTTCACAAAGGCGCTTGTGGTTCGCACATCGGAACCGATGCCCTGGCAGCGGTGATACTTCGCCAAGGATACTTTTGGCCTACCCTGAGGAAAAACGCCAGGCGGTTTGTCCAGAAATGTGGTAATTGCCAAAGACATGCAAAAATCCAGAGAACACCCTCGGAACTGGTGACTTCGGCAAACTATCCCTGGCCCTTCGCAGTTTGGGGCATAGACCTTATCGGGCCGCTCCCGACAGCGCCTGGGGGCGTGAAGTTCTGCGTAGTCGCAGTAGACTATTTCTCTAAATGGGTCGAGGCAGAACCTTTGACGACTATCTCGGCAAGAGAAGTGCACAAGTTTGTATGGAAAAACATAGTATGCAGATTCGGTATACCGAGGGTGCTAGTGGCTGATAACGGATCCCAGTTCATAGACAAAGGATTCCAAGAGTTTATCAGCGACCTTGGAATAAAGATGCACTTCGCCCCGGTAGCTCACCCCCAAAGCAATGGGCAGGTGGAAGTATCTAACAGGACCATAAAAGATGGTCTGAAAAAGAGACTGGGGGAGGCAAAAGGGAAATGGCCAAGAGAACTCCAAAGCGTGCTATGGAGCTACCGAACAACGCCCCGAAGAGCTACAGGGGAAACTCCTTTCTCGCTCATCTTCGGTACGGAGGCCTTGATCCCAATAGAGGTAGTGCGACCATCAATACGAGTGCAGGTATTTGATGAAAGTGGAAATGACCTCGGCTTAAGAACCAAGCTCGACCTCGTCGGCGAACATAGAGAAATAGCGGAACTAAGAAGGAAAGCTTTCCAGCAAAGAGTGGCCGCCGCTATAAACTTGCGAGCTAGGCCAAAAGGAATAAAAAAGGGTGATCTCGTTCTCCGAAAGGCGGAATTCGCACCCCGGAGGCCGTCACACGGCGTACTTCGCGCGAATTGGGAGGGACCTTATCTGGTTCTTGCCGAAGTACGAAGAGGGGTGTACAAGCTCGGTGACGCCGAAGGCGTGGAATTAAAAAACACTTGGCATTCAGATGCCTTGAAAAAGTTCTATGCTTAGAATCTTGACGAAAGGGTTTACATTGTACAAAGTTAGAAAAATTTTCTAGCTACACGGGCTTCTGAAAGAAAGATTCTTGAACAAAAGAAATACTAAAATTCCGCGAAGATGGTCGCCAGAATAAGCATGGGTGTGATTTCCTGAAGTCCCTCGAGCGAGCATGTTCGGGACAACAGGAAATGTAAAACCTTGCGAGAATTTCTAAATACAAAAGCTTACAGAGAACCGATCTAATCTTCCGAAGTCTCTTGAGCAAACACGTTCGGGGCAAAAAGGAATGAACAATCTCACAAAAAAAGACTTAGCCAAAATTTCTTACAGGAAAGAAAAAAGTCTTTATTGACAGACAAGATCGGCTTACAAAGAAGAAGGACTACCAAGAAAGAAAGAGTACAAGGAAGGAGAAAAAGAAGGCAGAAGGGGCCTGAGATAAATTAGGGATTCTCGGCGTCCCGAGAGCCACTAGCCCCTGCATCCTTTTCCGCCACCACCCGCGCCGGAAGAGTCTGAGGCAGGTTCAAGTGCTCGAGCTTGGACCAAGTCCACCGAGGTCCCTCAGGAATATTCAGGGCCTCCAGGAAAGAAAGGTCGAGATCTGGAAACTTCAGAAGAACTTGATGACGAACGAGACAAAACCCGTCTTGAAAACCAACTTTGGTCATCTCGTCGGATTTCCTCTTCTCGACCCCAAGATCATTAAGCTCCTTCTCCAGGTCTTCAACCTTTTTCCTTAATGCCTTCACCTTCTTTTTTCTCGACTCATCCTTCCCCTTCTTCGAAGAATCGACCTCGGCTTGAAGTGCGGTTTTCTCGGCCTCCGCCTTCGCCAGAAGAGCCGCAGAATCCGACTTCTCCTTTTGAAGTGCCTCATTAACCGAAGTCAGCTCCGCCACTTTTCCGCCGAGGTCAGAAATCTTCTGGGAGGAGTCCTTTATAAGTTCTTCTTTTTCCTTTGCAAACTTCTCCCGAAGGGCAGCAATCTCTGACGCTGAAGTTTGGGCCAGCTGAGTGTTTCGAGCAAGCAGGTCCGCGCACTGGGTCTGGTATTGTTCTATAGTCTTTGAAGCGGCGGCCCAGTACATCCCCTGCCTCGCCACCCGAACTCTAAGGAATCCGGCATATCCCAGCAGCTGCAGAAAAACAGAGCCAAGAATGAAACAAGGCAAAAAAAGGAAAGGCAAATGCTTAGAAGAAATCAAAGACAAAAAAGGGGCAAGGAGAGAAACACACCTGGGCGGCGTGCTCGGAAAGCTTCGCGGTGAGGGAGTCATCATCCGGATGAGCCCCCGCAAGGGCCCTGAAAGAAGCTTCAGTCAGGACCCCCTTTGCAATCTCCTTGGCCATGAGCGGGCAGTCTTCGGAGTACATGTCCATGTCCTCCGTGAAGGACCAAAACGGCTCCTTCGGAATCTTCCCCTTCGGGATATGGGCATCCCGAAGGGCCCGCTTCCGGGCATGCTCGGCAACCCAATCCGGAGGAAGAATCTCCTCTGCACGACAAAAGCAGAAAAATTGTCAAACACAAGTAGCTGCCAAAAAATTCAGAAACTAAGTGTCTAAGGCATCAAACCTGGTGGCACTTCGGCAACGTCGTCGCCAGAATCCAGGGCCCCCTCAGAAGAAATCTCCTTCCCTTTCCTCTTGCGGCGATCTTCGGCAGAAGGGGCTTCCACCAAAGCGTCCAGAAGAGCCGCCGAATTAGGGCTTGAAGGACCAACATCTGCACCGACCTCGGTCGAAGGCGCAGCAACGGTTACCTCGGGCTCCTCACCCACCTCCTCGGAAATCTCCGGCATAGGAGGGGGCACGGTCTTCTTCGATCGCTTAGCCACCGGAGGCCCCCCGCCAGCCGCCTTCCGTCTTCGGGAGGCAGCCTTCTTTGTTTGTTCGCCTTTCTCGGCCTGCCCGACGAAAAGCGATCGGTAATAGGCAGCAGTATCGTCGCCCATCTCTGAAAAAGAGAGAAAACATCAGCGTAAGTCCAAGATGAAATTAAAACAAGGGGACCAGGAGATGACTTACTTTCGAAAAAATCCGCATAAGTAATGTCCTTCTGAAGAAGTTTTACCAGCCAGGAGTCCTTCCCAGCAATGGCAGGAGCCGGCATCTCGAGGTCCGTTTCGTGCTCCTTTACCACCTTCAACTCCCGAAGTACTTCTTCGGTCATCAACTTCCAGTTAATTGGAAAGGGGTAAAGGGGGCGCGGTGGGACCTCGGAATCCCAGTCAGAGACCGCTCGGATGCGCTTGTCAAAGTCCGCAAAAATGGGTGTTAACTCGGGAGTTAACAGCATCTTCGGGTCAACGACATCCATCACGAGCTTTCCCTGAGCCCACTTCGTCGGGACATGCGACCAGGCCTCCTCCTTCTTCATAAAAAAGAATTTCTGTTGCCACCCTCGCCAGCTGTCCTTGTTGGCAAAGGTGAACTTGTATTTTTTGCTCCCTGATCCCCGAGGTAGCATGAAATAGAAGCCACCCTTTGGGACCACGAAGAGCTTGTAGTACTGCAGAAAAATGACAAAGTGTGGCTCTATACCGAAGACACCACACATACAAAGAAAAGCATTGAAATAGCAGTACGAGTTCGGCGGAAGTTGGTTCACGGCAATGCGATGGAAATCGTAGAAATCGCAAACCATCTTCGGCGGAGGATACCGAAGTTCGGCCTTCAGTTGGGCACGGAAAACAGTAACCTCGTCACTACGGTTTGAAAAGCTATATTGGTCCGAACGAGGCAACCTCGTGGTAACGTAGGAAGGAAGGAAGAACTTCTTTTTCCATTTTTTAAGTTTTGCAGAAGTGGTGCAGCAGGGGTGAGAAAGAAGGGGTTCCCAGCTTTCGGGAATAGGCATGACTGGCAAAAAACCGAGTTCGGGAAAAGGCAAAAAGCTATTTCAAAGAAAAAATTTGGAAAAGCAGAAGAAACTGGAAGCTAAAACCCACCAAACGTTTTGCCAAAATCCGGATTTGAGGACGCCGTCGTGAAATGATTGCCGGAAAACCACTCTGTCAAAAAGCACCGCCGTAAGAGAGCAGGAAAAACACTGCGGCAGTTGAGAGACAGGAGAGAGCAAAAGCAATAGCAAAAGTGGGGTTTTGAAGGATTAAGGGTATATATAGACCGAGGAAGGGTAGGCGAATCGACGTCATAAGTGCTGGGCGAAGGTGAATCGTCGCCATAATTGCCCATTTTGCATAAAAAGACACGCCTACTATAACCGATGTAACCCTCTCCAATGACGGCGTGCCATGTGTTAGCAACCACGCCAAATAAGGAACACGCTTTCTGACGAAATAGCGCGCCGCCCCAGACTGACACGCCTGGCACGAGACGAGACGTTACAGTGACCTACAAAGATTACAGAAAATAGGCTACCTCGGAGACACCAAGAGACAGTCTGTGCTACGTCTACAGACAAAAGGTGTATCTTCGGCACAGGTACCATGCATAAAGCCCCGAAGGGTACCCTCAGAAAGCTGACAAAAGCCAAAGTCCCTACTTCGGCTTCTAGGGGGGGCATGTGATAGCCGAAAGACTATCGCCTCTCCTAGAACATACCTCCTATCAAAAGCATGCTCGGGAAGCCTGGCACCATCCGAGAGAGGCACTAGTACTGACCTCGGACTAGGCGAATTCCAGTGCCGCGAACTCGGGATTTAGCCCAGTACCCCGGAGAGCTCCAAAGGTGCAGACAGCCCCCTCGGGGGATTAAACGGATCGCCTTCGGGAACAGAAGAATCAGCTACCTGCGAACTAGGCAGCGCCCCGAACTGCGAACATAACTCCCGAAGAAAAGTGTTCGTCCCTGGGAGTGACCTCGCCCAAAGGACATCAGGAGTACGGCAGGAGCATTTAAGGAGCCTCTGACACATCGCCCACAGACGCGCCATGTCACCTCAAACGACTCTCTGACACGCCGACGCCGCCCCAGGCCTTGTCACAACCTGTCTCGGACCAAGGCTCGAGAGAGCCTACAAACAGCTACTTGTCCCCTGTGTCCAAAGGTACACAGCAGATCTGACCGAACACGTGTCAGGATCTGAACGGGCCAGACACCTCTATAAATACCAAAGAACAGCCCCCGGCAAAGGGTTGGTCAATCAGTTGAGAGGATACGAATAGGCAAGGCCACTAAACCCCTGAGTGCTCTCCTTCCTTCACCTCTCAGAGAACTAACTTGGGCGTCGGAGGCTCCTCCCCGGAAAAATATCCCGGGGACCTCCTAACCTTTCCTCTTGGGCTCTGCAGGTACCACTCCCTGGGAAACCTCCACTTCGGGCGTTCTCCTCTTCAGGAAGTCCCTCCAGAAACCACCATGTCCTCCAGCAAAGACGTCTCCGGACATCAGCTGGCATCAACCAAAAAATAAGTTGGAAATGGGACAAAAAATCATAAAAGAGACCACTAAAAAAATAAAGGTGATTGAAATAAGAATAAAGGCTACTAATGATAGGCAACAGTCTTATGCCAACCAGAAAAGGAGAAAAGACCTGGAATTCCAGGAGGGAGACTGGATGTGGCTTAAAGTCTCTCTTATGAAAGGAGTAACAAGATTTGGAATGAAAGGAAAATTAGCACCCAGGTATATAGGGCTATACTAGGTGTTGGCTAAAGTTGGAAATATGGCATACAAGTTAGACTTGCCACTTGAACTTGGTAATATA
Organism: Aquilaria sinensis; assembly: GCA_005392925.1. Taxonomy (NCBI): domain Eukaryota; kingdom Viridiplantae; phylum Streptophyta; class Magnoliopsida; order Malvales; family Thymelaeaceae; genus Aquilaria; species Aquilaria sinensis. Next base: position 96,390 of record SMDT01000918.1, on the reverse strand, counting down.
CATGATGTATTTTCATGTAAGCTTGCTTAAGAAGTATGTTCCAAGTTCTAAGCAAATAGCGACACCTATTAGTGTACTTGAACTCCAAATTTATCATATGATGAGGTACCCATTCGAATCCTGGCAAGAGATGCTAGCAAATTAAGAAGTAGGTGGATCTCCATGATTAAGATTCAATGGAGTAATCATACTCCAAAAAAGGCAATATGGGAAGTGGAGGAGGAAATTGCCAAATATTACCCTGATGTGTATCCAAAACTTATGAAGAATTTGGAGGACCAAATTTTTTAAAGAGGGAGAGGTTGTCAGGACCTTTACCTCAGTGTTTGGCCAATGCCAAAAATGCAAGATAAATGCATTAAAGCGAAGAGGAGCTTAAGTGAAAATGGTAAATATCATGTGTATGTTTACCCGAGGCTTATCTGATTTTTGTTGTGCAATAAAAATGGAATGTGGTGGAAGTAGTGGAAAACAAAGTTTAAAGGGCCTAATTGTACTTATATTCAGGTACCTAAAACTATGCATGTGTTAATGGTGGACTACATGGCACCATGCAAAGAAATGGTGTAGCCAAGAAGAGCATTATGCCCAATTCTATCCCACGTGGCCATTAACCAAAAATGCATGCTTCGACCAAGTGTAATGGTATGATTTGATGGGTTTCGGGAGCCAAACAGCGCAGTGGAATTTAACCAAAACCCTTCAGGATCCAAGTGAAACGGGGTAAACCGGGTATTCGAAAATTTTCATACCTAATTTTCGATTGAGATCTCTCACTCAACTGTAGAGTCGAATCACAAAACCTGAACAGTTGACGTGTTCAGGCTCTCTTGGTAACCACACGAGCCTCTCGGGATCACCACGCTTCCACCACATCCCGGTAGATGCGTTTCTCTTGTGCTCGCAGTGCTAGCTTGCGTCCTCCAAGGAATTGCAAGAGAAGATTGCAGCTGTTCTTTTTGGAGGCTAGGGCAAGGAGACCTGCGAATTTCTCACTTAAAAGTTGTATTTATAGTGAGACTCAACTTCCAGGCCTAATGGGTTTCAAAGCCCTAATCCAATTAGGATTTAATTTCGGGCTTAATAATGGCTCAACTCTTGGGCCCATTATTAATACAAAATTAAAGTGAAACCATAACCCAAATAATTAGCCCATGCACTCTAGTAATCCAAATAGCTCTATGTGTGTGACCCAATAGGCTCTTGCCACGTTGGCAATGATCATAAATCACATTTGTGATCATAAGCAATGAGCGGTGTCTAGGAACACATCATTGCTACCCAAGTGACAAGATTGTCGGTGATTCGACTAAACCTTTATGATCATCACCGATATATGCCATTGTCCCTTTGTCCAAGATATCAAGACTAAGCACGAGACATGGAATGTGTCACTCTCGTATAGCCCAATCTTTCATTTTTTTATTACCGAGTAGACTAACTTAAGTTGATGACATTGATAACGTATATCAACTCATCCGAGCATGGCCATGCATTTTCTAAGTCTCACTCTATCAAGGGGCCCGAAGATATCACTCCCGTTACATAGGAGGGACAAATCCCATCTTGATCATACAAATCCCTCCGCATGATATGTGACATACCCAATGACCTCCTTCAAGTTCACTCAGTTACGAGCAACAAAGGGAGGTATCAAAGTATGTGACTCACATGTAGGGAACCTTGATGATCTTAGGTCGAAGGACTACATATACCATGATCACTATAAGAATCACTTATGAAACTCATATAACGATCCATGAAGTGTTCTCATGGTGGGTCGGTCCAGTACACAAGTTCTCCAACTTGTACCCATATGTAGACTACATATCTCATATTTGTCTCCACATATGCTAGTCATTATGTATTATTGCAACTCGCTCCACAATAATACTAGACCAGGGACGTTTAAGAATATCATTATTCTAGGGTTACGATTATGTTTGTTAAGTTACGCAGAAACAAAACAACAAACATAATTGCTGGATTAATGCCTTAATAAAATATCATGACTCAATGTGCAAAAATATAATCATCTCATGATTGGCTTTTGGGCACAACACTAACAATCCCCCACTTGCACTAAAGCCAATCATCAATGTATCTAATACCGATGGACCTAAAATGGCTATCATGCTTTTGCTGCGTAAGGGGCTTTGTCAGCGGATCAGCAATGTTGCTATCTGTCGAAGTCTTGCATATCCTTACATCACCCCTCTCGATGATCTCCCTGATGAGATGATAGCGTCGGAGTATGTGTTTGGATCGCTGGTGTGATCGAGGTTTCTTAGCCTGTGCGATTGCTCCATTATTGTCACAATAGAGCTCTATTGATTCAGCAATGCTTTGAACCACTCCAAGTTCAGTGATGAACTTCTTGATCCAAACTGCCTCCTTCGCAGTATCAGAGGTGGCAATGTACTCAGATTCTGTTGTAGAGTCACCTACTGTCTCTTGCTTTGAACTCTTCCAGCTCACAGCACCACTGTTAGGTACCTCCTGTGTGCTTGGCTTAGACCAAGGAGACATCAAGGAAAACCAAAGAAAATAAAAGAAAATAGGAAAGGGGAGTAAGAGAAGCTCCAGAGACTGGTACAGTGACCTATGTGTAAAACTGGAGACTTTCAGGACATGATTGCACATATAAAATGTACTATGGGAAAGCTGACAGAAAACAGAGAAAGGGGACCAAATTGTACACTTAAATGAGTGATACAATTGAGACTAGCAAACTTGAGTTGGGTAATTCGGCCATGCAAATTTTTATGATGACTAATGCAAGACTAGTCCAATTTTGGGAGACAACAATGATTACTAGTCAAATTCTTGTCTTCCACTAAGTGCACTATTCACTAGTTACTAACAAGCTAACTAGTAGTTTGTCTAGTTCATGGCCGGTTATGCATGTGGCATTTTAGTGGCTTTGGTACTTGTGTTATCACATGCTTGGCATAATAAGCCAAGATTGGACTTGAATGACTAATTAACCAAAGTTTTAATGGCGGCATTGGACTTATATGGACTTGGAAGACTACTTTGCACCATGCAAAATGGTGGAAGGAAAATGTTGGCATTTAGCTAACTAATAACAAGGTTATTTCGGCCGAAACAAGCCAAAGAGTTCATTTCCTTCACTTGACCGAAACTTGTGAGCTTTGTTCTTGAGTTCTCTCAAGCTAGTCTCGGGTGCAAGCTTCCTTGGAGAGGTGTGAAGCTTGGGTGAAGAAATCAAGCTTGGAGGTGTGTTTTCGGTGCTAGACTACCACAAATTCAAGTTGTTCTTGAAGAATCAAGCTAAGGCCGAGAAGGATCAAGCTAGGGTTCTTGAGGTAACTTCAATGTTTCCTTGAATTCATGGTAGTTCTTCCATGTACAAGGAATTTAAGTGTTTAATTGAAGTTATGTGAAGGATAAATGAGCAAAGGAAGTCTTGGTTTGGAAATGAAATGTTGGCCGAATGTGATGAACAAGTGTTCTTGGTGTTCTTCTTGGAATTCATGGAAATTAATCCATGTGTGATGCTTGTTGATGGTTGTTTTACCTTGTGTTAGGTTGTTGGAGTGAAGAACATCAAGGTTGTGAAATTTAGTGTGTTGGCCGAAAGTTGAATTTAAGGTAAAATTATGTGTTCTTGTATTTACATGGCATTGATGCCATGAATGATGTTAGTTGATGATTTGATGATCATGTGTTAGATTGGAATGATAAAGAATATGGATGTGTGTGAAGAGCACTATGGCCGAGACTTTGAAATCATGTGTTAAGTGTCCTTTAAATGGGTAACATGGCGTTGGTGCCATGAATAATGTTAATTGGTGATTTGAGGAACATGTGATAACTTGGAATGTTAAAGAACATTATTATGTGAAAATGTGTACTTTGGCTGAGAGCTTAACTTGTGGTAACATAGTACATTCCATTTGGTTACATGGTAATGATGCCATGAATGATGTTTAATGATGGTTTGGGTGATTATATAATGGATTGAGTTGATGAGAAACATGATTATGTGAAATGGGCAATTAAGGCCATAGATAATGTTTGTTGATGTTTGGAATACCATGTGGTGTGTTGGAATGATGAATGACACATGTATGTGAAATTGAGTGTTTGGCCGAGAGCATAAGTATGTGTGTCTTAGTGTTCTTCATATGGGACATGGTAGTTTAATCCATGATTGTGTGTTAATGATGCCTATGTGATATTATGCTAGGCATTGAGGTTGAGGAACACATGGATACTTAAAGTTGGCTTGAAACCGAGAGCTAATAAGGTAGGGTTCACTAACACTTGATATTGCTTGGTAATGTTCCATGGTTCAAGTGTTTAAAGTAGCTAAGTGATGGTTAAAACATGCCATGTGATCTTAGTTGCTTGTTGGGCATATTGGTTACACTTTGGTGTAATGTTGATTAGCTAATTAACTAAAGTACATGTACTAGAAATGCAAGTGAATGTGGCCTATTTGCTTGGCATTTTGGGAGCTCCTAATGGTATTGGTGTAATGGTAAGTTTGTGTGCAAGAAATGCACATGAGTACATGTATGACATACATGGCCGAGAGCTATATTGTGGAGTGTGTGTGTGTATCTGTGTGCTTTGGTGCTTGTTTTGTGCTTGCTAACCCTTATGAACCATTTGATTCATTAAACTGCTTTGTATAGGTATATGCATGTTTTTCTTGTCTTGGTGTTTGTTTTGCAGGTTGAGCTAACCAAAAGGGAGGTTAAGCTTTGAGTGCTCCCTCAGCTTAACTAAATAGACTCAATATGAGTTGTGTACATTTATGTGAATCCTACTGAGTTATATGCTCACTGCCCAACTTTTATTTTTCAGGCAAGGACATTCGGCCTGAGTAGTGCTAAGCTGCTTGTGTGTGTGCTTAGTGTTTGTAGTTGCTAAGGTATGTGCCAATGTGTGCTTGGCTTAACACTTTGATTCATTTGCAAGTCTTATTCTTTATTTGGCCGAGACTTATAGTGGAAGTTTGCAGGCAGTAGTTGGAGACTTGTCTAGGAGGGCTATGGATACCTGGACTATAGCTTTGATCTTAGTGTTTTCCTTCATGACCATGAATCAAGCTATTGGGTTGGTGTTGCAGTGTGTACTCTTGTATGGCATACTGAAGGTCTTGTTTGACCATTAGGAGACTCGGCATGTATTAACTTGGCATAAATACTTTTGGTTTCATGGCATGTGTGGCCATGTTATGTTTGCTAGGTAGACTACCCTTTTGTTGTTAATATGTGTAGTCATTGACACCTAGACTTATGATGCTTCTTGGGTTTTGTATGCCAAGTTATGCATGGACTATGGATGATATTATGTTAGCCTGTGTTGCTGGATATTATGGGCCAAAGTTTGGCACCTTTATGTGACTAGTTTGGGTTTTGTTTCATGAAAATATGGTGCACCCTTATATGTACCTAATATGGCCGAGATCATCATGAACATATTGTATGTGGTTTTCAAAATCTAAACTAAATCTTGTTGGCTTCTTGGTTGCCATATAGTTAATACACTTGATGCACACCATGTAAGCACGTAATTTGCATTAAGCGTTGCCTTGCTTGTAGTGCAAGAAATCAATTGAATCCTTGCTTGTGGAGCAAGTTAAGGGTTTGGGCCTTGCCCTTGCTGCAAGAAATTAATGGAACTTTACTAAAGCCACCTAGGCCACCTCCCAGGCCTCTTAACTGAAGAAAATAAGACTTAAAAGTTATCATAGATTGCTTGGCCGAGAGCTAGAACCTAAATTTTACAATTGGGATTGTGAGCTAGTCTAGGAACTTCTAGGCCAGGGCCTGAGTGAGGTGTGACAACCACCACCAATACAAAACACATAACCAGATTGCGATCTAAAATCATCCTTATCGCATTGGAAGCTTGCATCAGTGTAACCCCTTACAACAAGCTCATCTTCACCTCCAAAGACCAAGAATGCATCCTTAGTCCTTCGTAAGTACTTAAGGATGTTCTTAACAGCTATCCAGTGACTCTCACCGGGGTTTGATTGGTGCCTACTCGTCATGCTCAAAGCATATGAGACATTGGGACGAGTACATATCATGGCATACATGATAGATCCAATTGCTGAGGCATATGGAATCTTACTCATGCGCTCTCTCTCCTCAGGTGTACTCGGACACTGAGATCTAGAAAGAGTTATACCATGTGACATGGGCAAGAATCCTTTCTTGGAATCTTGCATGCTAAACCTCTTTAGCACCTTGTCAATATATGTACTTTGACTTAGGCCAAGAAGCTTTCTAGATCTATCTCTATAGATCCTGATGCCTAACACATAGGCTGCTTCACCCAAGTCCTTCATAGAGAAACATTTCCCTAGCCAAGTCTTCACAGACTGTAGCTCAGGAATGTCATTCCCGATGAGTAGTATGTCATCTACATACAACACCAAGAAGACAATAGCGCTCCCACTAACCTTCTTGTAGACACAAGGTTCATCTTCATTTTTGATAAAACCAAACTCTTTGATTGCATCATCAAAATGAAGATTCCAACTTCGAGAAGCTTGCTTCAGTCCATAAATGGACCTTTGCAACTTGCACACTTTATTGGCATTCTCAGGAGTGACAAAACCCTCAGGTTGTGTCATGTACACATCCTCAAGTAGCTTTCCATTTAGGAATGCAGTTTTGACATCCATTTGCCATATCTCATAATCATAGTGTGCAGCAATAGCAAACAAAATTCGGATGGATTTAAGCATAGCAACTGGTGAAAAAGTTTCATCATAGTCAATACCATGAATTTGCTTGAAACCTTTTGCAACCAATCGTCCCTTAAAGGTAATCACATTACCATCCATGTCAGTTTTCTTCTTGAAAACCCATTTGCACCCTATGGGTTTTACCCCTTCAGGTGGGTCAACCAAAGTCCATACTTGGTTTTCATACATGGATTCCATCTCGGATTTCATGGCCACTAGCCACTTCTCAGAGTCAGGCCCCGACATAGCTTGTTGGTAGGTTGTGGGCTCATCCTGATCCATGAGCATCACATCACCAGTGTGAGTCATGAGAAATCCATATCTCTCAGGCTCACGCCGAATCCTACCAGACCTACGTGGGCTCTGTGCTACAGGAACAGACTCTTGAACCACAACATCTTGTGGTGTCTGTTCAGGTTCCATTTCAGGTTCGATGTCTCCTTGTTGTTCTTGAATTTCTTCAAGTTCTACTTTCCTCCCACTAGTTTCTTTAGAGATAAACTCTTTCTCTAAAAAGACACCAGTTCGAGCAACAAACACTTTTTGCTCAGAAGGATTGTAGAAATAGTAACCCTTTGTTTCTTTGGGATACCCAACAAAAAGGCATTTTTGAGATTTGGGCCCTAGTTTGTCAGAGGATTGACGTTTCACATAAGCATCACAGCCCCAAATCTTCATAAAAGACAAATTGGGACGCCTCCCACTCCATATCTCATATGGTGTCTTTTGAACCGATTTAGATGGAACTCGGTTTAGTGTAAAAGCGGCTGTCTCTAGAGCATGTCCCCAAAAGGAGTTTGGAAGGTCAGCTTGACTCATCATAGAGCGAACCATGTCTAACAGAGTTTGATTTCTCCTTTCAGATACACCATTCCATTGAGGTGTACCTGGTGGAGTGAGTTGTGATACTATACCACACTCCTTCAGATAGTCAAGGAATTCTCGATCCAAGTACTCTCCACCTCGATCTGATCGAAGCACTTTGATACTCTTCCCGAGTTGATTCTCTACTTCATTCTTGAATTCTTTGAACTTTTCAAAGGATTCTGACTTGTGTCTCATAAGATACACATAGCCATATCTGCTGAAGTCATCAGTGAAAGTAATGAAGTATTGGAAACCTCCTCTAGCTTGTGTAGACATAGGGCCACATACATCACTATGTATGAGTCCTAGTAAGTCATTAGCCCTTTCACTTTGCCCTGTGAATGGGGCTTTGGTCATCTTGCCCAACAAACATGACTCACATGTCTCATATGATTCAAAATCAAATGAGTCCAAGAGTCCATCCTTATGGAGCTTGGATATGCGGGTCTCATTTATATGGCCCAAGCGACAGTGCCAGAGATAGGTCGGGTTCAAATCATTTAATCTGACCTTCTTGGTATTCACATTATAGATTGGATCTTCGAGGTCTAGAACATACAACCCATTGCTAAGTTGAGCACTACCATAAAAGATTTCATTCAAATAAATAGAACAACATTTGTCCTTTATTATAAATGAAAAACCTTTCTTGTCCAAACAAGAAACAGAAATCAAATTTCTACTAATAGTAGGCACAAAGTAGCAGTTGTCTAATTCTAAAACTAATCCACTAGGTAAAGTGAGAACATAAGTCCCTACGGCTAAGGCAGCAACCCTTGCTCCATTTCCAACACGTAGGTCCACTTCACCTCGGGCCAATCTTCTACTTCTACTTAGATCCTGCACATTTGCACAAATGTGAGATCCACATCTAGTATCCAATACCCAAGATGAGGAAGTAGAAAAGTTAGCCTCTATAACAAAAATACCTGAAGTGGAAGTCTTACTTCCCTTTTCCTTAGCAAGTTCTTCAAGATAGAGCTTGCAATTGCGCTTCCAGTGTCCAGGTTGCTTACAATGGAAGCACTCCCCTTCCTTTGCCACACCACCCTTTGGTTTCAGTGCAGCTGAAGAAGAACTAGCATTGGACTTTCCATTAGCTTTATCCTTCTTCTTGTTGGCTTTTCCCTTTCCCTTGCCCTTTTGAACCATCAAAATGGGCTTAGCCTTCTTAAGGTTTTGCTCAGCAGTTCTCAACATGTTGAGCAATTCAGGGAGGGACTTGTCAAGGTCGTTCATGTTATAGTTCATGACGAACTGACTGTAGCTTTCAGGCAACGATTGCAAGACTACATCAATAGCCAACTCTTTCTGAAGAGCAAATCCCAAATTCTCAAGATTCTCAATGTACCCAATCATCTTGAGCACATGAGGACCCACGGGACTTCCCTCAGACATCTTGCACTGAAACAATGCCTTAGAGGTCTCAAACCTCTCATGCCTAGCTTGCTCTTGGAAAAGCATTTTGAGATGTTCGATCATATCGAACGCCCCCATGTTCTCATGTTGCTTCTGAAGCTCAGATTCCATGGTAATAAGCATGAGGCATGCAACATCCAAAGCATCATCAGAATGCCTCTTGTGAGCATCCCTTTCAGCTCTTGGAGCAGTGGCAGCAGGCTCATTCGGAATGGGCTGCTCTAGGACATAAGCCTTTCTCTCTTGCTTGAGGACTATCCTCAAGTTTCGGTACCATTTGAGAAAGTTGGTCTCATTCAATTTTTCCTTCTCAAGGATCGATCGCAACGAAAGTGTCGATGTGTTTTGTGCCATGGTTATCTACAATAGTAAATATGCAGTGTAAGAGTCATGTATTTTAATTCATTTAATAAGGACTTTTATTAAACGATACTCCCACTATTTTCCTCAAAATAATAACCCTCGATATTATTTCGGAACACCTCGGCGCTAAGGTATTCTAGTGGGCCAAGATCCATATTTGACCACAACCTGAGTCAGCTTTGGCTTTTCTCTCAAGTTACAGCTATTTAGGTAGGCAACTCCTTGCCAATTGCATCTTATGCAACTCTTGGATAGTTTGGGTGAACAACACTTGTCCAAGCTCATCTCATGAGCTTAAGCCCAACTCTATGCCTCTAAGTCCCTAATCCTATTAGGATGACTTAGTTAAGTCAGACCCAAAGTTAGCAATTTGGATATCACTATTATCCCATCGCGCCTTACCAAGATGAACATAGGTGCTTTGCTTTGGCAAACCCACCTAATGTTGATCAAAGTCTTGACGAGTGCCAACATTTGGAAGGCATCACATTTATGACTTAATATTTGTTTGAGGGATTTTTTTCGTTTTGATCTCACCAATTTGTTATCTCCGGTTGTCTTATACATGCATCACATACAAATATAAAACATGCATCTCATGCTTACAAGAAAGTAAATGTGACATGGTTATAGCCCAAACTATGCGATATTCTCAAGCCAATAAGAATATCAGAAAAGCCTAAGAAAAGAAAAAAGAGTCTTCACAAGCTCTTTCTCTTCTTTTCTTGGCTGCCCTTTTGTTGTCATCTCCTTGGACATACCTCCTTGGATGATCCTTAGACATACCACCTTGGATGATCCCATAATGCACCATTACATCAATAATAGAAACCTCGAGTTACATTCGAGGGGAGTAAGGTGAGAAGAGAATGTACAATGAGAGTAACAAGAGAAGGCACGACTCGCAGGCCGTATTTACAAGTACAACCAATCAAGGGCTATAACCATGCACCATGCTTCAAACACCAATCAGCATATCATGTCAAATCTCATTCAACAAAGATGCATGCCAATTGGCCGCTTCAATTATGGCGGTTTTCGCTGGCCGGTCAGCATGTTCCCCTGCGGCGGTTGTCTTAACAATTGCTTTGCCCGATGTCTTCGCTTTCGAGCAAGTAGGCACCCGATTCGAGCTGGCTTCGGGGCCGGGTGGTGGTTCCCTCCCATTCGAGCCAAAAAAACAATTGCTTAGCCCGAAATCTACTATTTCGAGCAAGTAGGCACCCGAGACTCCTCCATTCGAGCCACAAAAAAGCCACCTTTGCTTTTGGGGGGCAGCGCCCGCTAACAGGCTGAAATCCGAAACCAAGCTAGGGTTTTTGCAACTATTGCAAGAATCCTAATCCATATAGGTATCTCATACCTATCAATTTGAGATTAATCTCATTAACCAATTTGTGTCATTTCTTCATATATGTCATATGTTCATTACGAGTTCCGGTTTCATGCATCATGAATCAATCTAATTAATCATGGCCGAAAAGCAACCGAACACATAGCATCATGCGATTCAACACTCAATCCCGATTTAGGGTTTCACCAGTAGCTCTGATACCACTGATGGGTTTCGGGAGCCAAACAGTGCAGTGGAATTTAACCGAAACCCTCTAGGATCCAAGTGAAACGGGGTAAACCGGGTGTTTGAAAATTTTCATACCTAATTTTCGGTTGAGATCTCTCACTCAACTGTAGAGTTGAATCACAAAACCTGAACAGTTGACGTGTTCAGGCTCTCTATGGTATCCACACGAGCCTCTCGGGATCACCACGCTTCCACCACGTCCCGGTAGATGTGTTTCTCTTGCGCTCGCAGTGCTAGCTTGCGTCCTCCAAGGAATTGCAAGAGAAGAGTGTGGCTGTCCTTTTTGGAGGCTAGGGCAAGGAGACCTGCGAATTTCTCACTTAAAAGTTGTATTTATAGTGAGACTCAACTTCCAGGCCTAATGGGTTTCAAAGCCCTAATCCAATTAGGATTTAATTTCGGGCTTAATAATGGCTCAACTCTTGGGCCCATTATTAATACGAAATTAAAGTGAAACCATAACCCAAATAATTAGCCCATGCACTCTAATGATCCAAATAGCTCTATGTGTGCGACCCAATAGGCTCTTGCCATGTTGGCAATGATCATAAATCACATTTATGATCATAAGCAATGAGCGGTGTCTAGCAACACATCATTGCTACCCAAGTGACAAGATTGTCGGTGAATCGACTAAACCTTTATGATCATCACCGATATATGCCATTGTCCCTTTGTCCAAGATATCAAGACTAAGCACGAGACATGGAATGTGTCACTCTCGTATAGCCCAATCTTTGGTTTCTTGATTACTGAGTAGACCAACTTAAACTAATGACATTGATATCATATATCAACTCATCCGAGCATGGCCATGCATTCTCTAAGTCTCACTCTATCAAGGGGCCCGAAGATATCACTCCCGTTACATAGGAGGGACAAATCCCATCTTGATCATACAAATCCCTCCGCATGATATGTGACATACCCAATGACCTCCTTCAAGTTCACTCAGTTACGAGCAACAAAGGAAAGTATCAAAGTATGTGACTCACATGTAGGGAACCTTGATGATCTTAGGTCGAAGGACTACATATACCATGATCACTTTGAGAATCACTTATGACACTCATATAACGATCCATGTAGTGTTCTCATGGTGGGTCGGTCCAGTACACAAGTTCTCCAACTTGTACCCATATGTAGACTACATATCTCATATTAGTCTCCACATATGCTAGTCATTATGTGTTATTGCAACCCGTTCCACAATAATACTAGACCAGGGACGTTTAAGAATATCATTATTCTAGGGTTACGATTATCTTTGTTAAGTTACGCAGAAACAAAACAACAAACATAATTGCTGGATTAATGCCTTAATAAAATATCATGACTCAATGTGCAAAGATACAATCATCTCATGATTGGCTTTTGGGCACAACACTAACAATCTCCCACTTGCACTAAAGCCATTCATTGATGTATCTAATAGCAGTGGAAGTTTTGTGGGGTTATCCCACATAAGGAGGGCTGCTAAAGGAAGATAAGGATGGTCAAATGTGTGCCAAGAGATTAAGACTAAGAAACCATAGTCTTGTAGAAAGGAAAATGACATAAGACAAGGTTAAGACTACTTAAGTGTGTTTAGTGTACTTTTGACTGTTTAAGTAGTCAAGACCACCTTTGCTTCTCTAAATTTCGGCCTCCACCAGCAAAAAGAAAGCCAGCCCTCTCCTCCACACTTCCTCCATAGACACCATACCTTCAAACTCAAAACTACTTGCAATTGAAGTCAAGTAAGCACAATTGGAAGCTATTTGGTGCTATTGCTTGAGTGCACCTAGGATCAAGCTCCAATTTCAGCATACCCATCGAGGTAAGGGTTAACTTGCTCTCATGGGTTGTTTTCTATATTTTCAAACATCCATGGAGCTAGGGCTAAGCTTGGAAGAGAGCCATGTGCTTGATGAACCAAGCTTAGAGAGGGGGGTGCACTTATTGAAGCTTTTGTGCCTAGTGTGAAGTGCACAGTGATGGCAGAGAATTTCTGGGTTTCTAGAGCCCAAAATTTAGTACTAACTACTGTTAAAATCCTCCTAAGACCAAGCATTAGCTTGAGGAGGGCTGCCATAGTGATTTATTTAAGTTTACTGCATGTTTTATGGACTAACCTATGGTATATGTTGCTGCCACATTTGATGTGTTTGTTGTTTGTGTTTGGCTGCTGCATTTGGTTGCTATATCTTGTATATATGCATTGTGGTTTTTGTGTTTTAGTGTCTTTGGATGCAGGTTTTAATGATGGTTACATTTCCTATTGAATCCAAGTGCTACCCTTACTAAGTTTCTCAATGAAACTTACTCCCCTCAATTCTGTCATTTCAGGTCCAGCTGAAAGATCACATTCAAACTAACCTTTGTGGTTTGATTTTTGATCTGAAATTTCAGGTACATGAACTTACATATGTCTAGTTGTGATCTGGAAATTTTGGTGATTTTAGGAGCACATTTGGTATTTTTAATGGTGGTACTTACTGTGTTGTGCAGCAGCTGTCCAGCATCCTGTTTTTGGAGTCCATTGTGTCTCAGGACCTCCTGTAACCTAGGGTGCGTATTTAGCTAAGTTAAGACCATATTTTAGTGCATGTATGCATGTAAATGTAGTGTATGTAAAATGAGACAAGTATGTGAACATTTGAGTAATGTTTTGGCTATGTAAGTGATGTGGTGCAAAGCTGCCTAAGTGTGAATGAAGGGCTGCTTACCTGTAAATTTTGTTTTGCCCACATAAAGCTGTTAAAAGAAAGGGAATGTAATTCCTATGTGTAATGGACATATATGGGATAGCCTTGGAGGGATTTCCCCTTGTGAATGAAGTGTTTGCATGGTTTGGAAAACTTGTATGGGCAAAATGGTCCAAAAGTTGCCAGAATTTCGACCATGTACCTAAAGTTTAGTATCTACGTGTGTAGAATGAAACTTGGTATGAAATTTTGACCAAACCTAGAGAACATCTAGAGGTTGAACTGAAATTTGGAATTTCTGGATTTGGATCCTTGTAGCCAAAGATATGACGTTGTAAAATTGTCTGAGTTACTGTTCATTTGGTCAGAATTTTGTAACCAACTTCAAAAATCCATAAGTTGGTCCATGGGTGGGCTATTGGTGTAAAAAAAATTCCTTGGTTTTATGTAAGTCTCTAATTCATAATGGAGCAAATAAAACAGGGGTGTATGGGGCTAGAATGATACAGTTTGTTAGTGGAAGTTACAGGCGCAGTGGCTGATCACTAGAATTTAACAAGATTGCCTAATGTGTGGAAGCCAAAACTAAGACTTGTGCTAGTGTTTTCCTTCTTTGCTGCCATGGTGTGCATGAAATGTGAATATGTGTGTGATGGTTGGACCAATAGGCCTGTATTTACATAGTTCCCAAGAGGACCACTTGGGTATGCACACTAAGGGTAATGTTCTGATGGCCTACAGAACATTACCAATCCTGGGAGTCTAAATGCATAGTTTTGGCACCATAACTGGACTACCCCGGAGTGGGTAACAGGTGTCGCTGTTGGGCTTTACCTACAAACTTTGGTGTTGTACTACACAATTAAGGTGGCTTTCGGGTACTATTAGTGCTTAGGCTTGAAAATGCACGAGTAGGTGATGTTTTGTATTTTGATCACTCTTGGTGATGTTCCAAGGAACCTTAATCTACGAGTTGATGTATATATATGGATGAATGAAGCATCGGATGGCTATGTCTTATGTGCATGTTCTATAAATGAAAGCCTAATTTGGACTTAAGAGTTTTGTGCTTTTGGATGTTGGTTGTTGCATGATACATGGAAAGTTTTATGCTTTCAAGTTACAAAGTTATGGACTTTTTAGTTGCCATGCATTGAAATCCCACACTTGATGAGCACACACCTGTAACAGTTTACTATACAAGCGCATAAATTTTTCCCTGTGTTGCAAGTAATAGTTATAGGGGAAATGGAAAGCCTCCTGGGGCACTTCCTAGGCCTTAGCCTTATTGGAAATTATGTGGCAATGTGTGCGAAGCATAAATCTGTGAGATAAATTAAGCATAAACCTCTATGAACGTAATTATTGAACGTAAAAGAATTTGGTGCCTTGATTGCACACTTGACTAGCAATATAAGTGCATAGGTTGGGGCCTATGTGGGGTGTGACAACATTTGTCTTAGGATTTTCCATGATTGCCTCAGTTCTTAGTCATCTGACCAAGAAAGGTCAAAGGTTTGAGTGGACTAAGAAATGTGAAAAGAGTTTCCAGGAGCTCAAGAAGAGTTTGATTAATGCTCCAGTATTGATTCTTCCTTATCCAAGCAAGCCCTATATCATCTATATAGAGGCATCTAGATTTGGGTTAGGTTGTGTACTTATGAAAGACAGAAATGTCATTGCTTATGGGTCAAGGTAGTTGAGACCCCATGAGCAAAATTATCCTACCCATGACCTAAAGCTGGCAGCAGTGATTTTTGCTTTAAAGCAATGGAGACACTACTTGATAGGTAGTTACTTTGTGATCTACACTGACCATAGGAGCCTAAAGTACTTGTTCACTCAGAAAGAGTTAAACATGAGGAAAATGAGATGCTTAGAGTACATCAAGGACTGTGACTATAGTATAGAGTACACAAAAGGCAAAGGTAATCTGGTGGCAGATGCCTTGAGTAGGAAGTACACGGGTCTTCTAAAAAGAGGATCCATAGCTGATCATGATGAGCATAATAGTCTGCTATAGCTATGGCATAAATGGCATAAGTGGGAGGAAGCCCGAATCTAAACATTGTAATCCAATCAGAATGGATTGAAGAGGTCAGAAAGGCACAAGAGATAGATCTTGAATTGAAAAGGATATCAAGAGAGGAAAAATGTTCCTTGTATGATTCCTTTGCCTACAAGCAAGGATTACTATACTTCAAGGACCCAATCTATGCGCTTAAAGGAGCAAAGCTCAGGGATGAAATACTTGAAGAAGCTCACACAAGCAAGTTGAACTTATGTCTCCAAAATGTGCCACAAGCTAAAGGGTAAAGATAGAGCACCAAAAGCCTGCTAGTACCTTACAAACTCTACCTATAAAAGTGAGGAAGTGGGGCAACATAACCATGGACTTTTTGACTAGGTCACCTATGACCAGATTAATGCATGATACAGTCTGGGTCATTGTAGATAGGCTAACCAAATGTGCCCACTTCTTACCTATGAAACTCACAGATTCTCTAGAGAAGTTGGCTTAGATGTCTATCCAAGAGACAGTGAGGCCACATGCAATACCAGATTCTATTGTATCTAATAGAGACCCATTGTATCTAATAGAGACCCAAGATTTATAGCTAAATTTTTAAGTGCTTTTCACAAAGCACTAGGTACCAAAATCCATGTCAGTACTGCTTATCACCCGCAGACTGATGGGCAAATGAAAGGGTGAAACAAATCTTGTAGGACATGCTTAGGAGCTGTGTGTTGGATTTCAAGGGTGAATGGGACCAACACTTGCCATTGTTGCAATTCTCATATAATAATAGTTATCGGAGCACAATTGGGATGGCACCTTATGAAGCATTATTTGGAAGAAGGTGCATGACACCCCACTGTTGGGTGGAAGCCTAAAATATGCTAGAGTTTGGTCCTAAAATTGTTGAGGCATCTACTGTGAAGATCAAGATGATTCAAGAAAGATTAAAGGCAGCCAATGAAAGAACCACAGCCTATGTGAATAAAGGAAGGAGAAACTTGGAGTTTGAGGTTTGGTGAGAATGTTTGGCTGAAAGTTGCACCAACCAAAGGCACTGTCAGATTTGGCAGAAGCACCAAGTTAGCTGCAAGATATATAGGTCCTTATGAGATCTTGAACATAGTTGCCAAGGTAGCATACTGGTTAGCTCCACCGCCAAGCATGTTAAGTGTTCATAATATTTTTCACATCAGTATGCTTAAGAAGTGTCTCTTGGACACAAAGCATGCTATTGCAGTATAGCTGAAACCTAACTTAACGTATGAAGAGAAACCTATAGCTATCTTAGCCAAGGATACCAGAAGGTTAAAAAACAAGCTCATTCCCATGGTTAAAGTTTAGTGGTCACACCACTCCAAAAGAAAAGCAACCTGGGAACAGAAAATAACCATATGGAAAGGTTTCCTAAAGAATACTCGAAGCTAAAGGCTATTTTGGAGGACCAAAACTTTAAGGGGGGGAGGATTGTTACCACTTCACAAAAATGGGAGAATTACAAAGTGTGGCATATTGGTCAAAAATCATTATATTATGTAATTCTCATCATAGTGATTGAAATGTGGGGAGTGAAAGGCATGATCAACACCTTCTTAAAAGTGTTCTAAGTTGGTAACTTGGCCCCCAACAAAAAGCCTAAAGGATTGCTTGTTTGTCAAGCAACCTATGGACTTTTTTGTTAGGTTTTGGAAATTCTAGTACTCAAGTGCAAAACTCTCAAGAATGATATTTGTAGAGTTATGAGAAGGATATAAATGGTATGAAAGTGCTATTGGAGGACCAAATCACTTACGGAAGACAACTAAGGACAAAGAAAACACATAAAGGCATAAAGGACCTAAGTGTTCTAGTGTAGGCCTTAGGATGTGTATGTTTTTTACTTAATTCAAATGATGAAATTGTGGGGTAATCCCACCTAAGAGAGGGCTTCTAAAGTAAGATAAGGATGGTCAAATGTGGACCAAAAGATTAAGGCTAGGAAACCATAATTGTGTAGTGAGGAAAATGACATATGACTGCTTAAGTGTGTTTAGTGTACTTTTGACCATTTAAGTAGTCAAGGCCACCTTTTCTTCTCTCATATTTAGCCATACCAACCAAGGGATGTAGCCCACCCTCCTTTACACTTCCTCCACATCCACCATACCTCCAAGCTTGCAATTAGTTGCAATTGAAGTCAAGGAAGCACAATTGGAAGCTATTTGGTTTTATTGCTTGAGTGCACCATGGATCAAGCTCCAATTTTAGCATACCAATCAAGGTAAGGGATCTTTTCCTCTCATGGATTGTTTACTATATTTTTATTCATCCATGGAGCAAGGCCTAAGCTTGGATGAGAGGCATGAGCATGATGAACCAAGCTCAGTGAAGGGAGTGCACTTATTGAACGTTTTGTGACCAAGTGTGAAGTGCACAGTGATGGTAGAAAAAATTTTGGTTTCTATGGCCAAAAGTTAGTACTAACTAGTGTTAAAATTCTCCAAAGACCAAGCATTAGCTTGAGGAGGGCTACCATAGTGATTTGCTTAAGTTTATTGCATGTTTTATAGACTAACCTATGGTTTATGTTGCCACTGCATTTCATGTGTTTGTTGGTTGTGAATGGCAGCTAGATTTGGTTTCTATAACTTGTTTATATTCATTGGGGTCTTGTGTTTTAGTGTATTTGGATGCAAGTTTTAATGATGGTCACATTTTCTTAAGAAACCAAGTGTTTCCCTTACTAAGTTTTACAATGAAACTTACTGCTCTTAATTTTGGAATTCCAAGTCCAGCAGAAGGATCAAATTCTATCTGACCATTGTGTTTTGAGTTTTGATCTAAAATTTCAAGAACATGAACTTCCATGTGTCTAGTTATGATTTGGAAAGTTTGGTGATTTTAGGAGCACATTTGCTATTTTTAGTGATCGTGCTTATTGTGTTATGCAGTAGCTGTCCAGTATCCTGTTTCTAGAGTCCATTGTGTCTCAGGCACCCCTGTAACTTAAGGCATGTATTTAACTAGGTTAAAACCATTATGTAGTGCATGTATGCATGTACATGTAGTGTATGTAAAATGAGAAAAGTATGTGAAAATTTGCGCATTGTTTTGGCTATGTATGTGATGTGGTGCAAAGTTGCCTAAGTATTAATGATAGGCTGCTTATTTGTAAATTCTGTTTTGGTGACATAAATTTGCTCGATGCAAGAAAATATAATTCACATGTGTATTGGACATACATAGGGTAGCCTTGGAGGGTGATAGCCAATTGGCTATCACGCTTGGATAGCCTCTAAGGATGACTGATGAAGTACTATCCTCAGAAGTACATCTAACCCACCTTGGGAAAGATGGGATCCTCACCACCCTCAGCTAATGAAACCACCACCATCGGATTAGCATGATATGCCATCTTTGGTCAAGTTGTCTGGAGACCTCGGGATCATCTCCCCACTCTCGGAAGAATATGGAGTCCTCTGAAGGTCCTCTACACTGCTGAAGAGCCTCCCTCCACGGCCCTCAGAGAGCAAAGTTAAACTGAATGAGGCTCACCTGTCGAAGGGGTCCCACTCCTTGAAGAGAGTCCATCACTGAGGGAGTTCTCAGCCGAATAAGACAAAAATGGTTATCAGCCTCTGACACAAGGGACCTCGCACACGCCTCTGACACACAACCCTCCTACACGGCCCTGACTTTCGATCAAAATGGCTACAGCCAGCTGGGGGAGCTAGGGGTGCCTATCCCTGAACGTACGGATCAAATCTGGCCAACCACGTGTCATGGTCAAGGACAAGCTGTAGCAGGAGGCCTCCTTCTAGGGACCTCCTATAAATACCTGTGGAGAACCTTGGCACAAGGAGAAGACAATAAGTGAGAAAGATGGGACTCTAGCCATTATTTGCTCTTCATTCCTTCTCACTTTCATCCTCAAAAGACTGACTTGAGCGTCAGAGCTCCTCCCCCAGATTCAGACTCCGGGGAGTCTCTAACCTCTATTTTACTGAGTCTTGCAGCCACATCCTCGCCGGAAGCTCGTCTTCAAGGCACCTTCTTCACCGGAGGGCTCTTTACAAACACCTTCATCCCGGAAGTCCCGTTTGTAGCTACAACATCTCATATAATGAAGATGCCGCTGGGCATCACTTGCCGCCGTCTATGGGAACCCACTCTCAACTAGCCATCGTTGAGACTCAACGTTCTATGGATAAGGGACTCTCAAAGTCCCCATCCGCGCCAGAGACTCAACCGGCGACCTAGCAACCAGCTGCCAGGACCTCTTTGCCGGAGGACGAACGTCCTCTGACCGTTACCATGGGTTTCCTAAGAGATTTCCATGTTAGTGTTGTGCCCAAAAGGCCACTCATGGGATGATTGTATTTTTTCACATTGAGTCATGATATTTTATTAAGGCTTTAATCCAGCAATTACGTTTGTTGTTTTGTTTCTCCGTAACTTAACAAACATAATTGTAACCCTAGAATAATGATATTCTCAAACATCCCTAGTCTAGTATTATTATGGAGCGGGTTGCAATAATACATAACGACTAGCATATGTGGAGAATAATATGAGATATGTAGTCTGCATATGGGTACAAGTTGGAAAACTTGCGTACTGGACCGACCCACCATGAGAACACTACATGGATCGTTATAGGAGTGTCATAAGTGATTCTCATAGTGATCATGGTATATGTAGTCCTTCGACCTAAGATCATCAAGATTCCCTACATGTGAGTCACATACTTTGATACTTACCTTTGTTGCTCGTAACTAAGTGAACTTGACAGAGGTCATTGGGTATGTCACATATCATGCGGAGGGATTTGTATGATCAAGATGGGATTTGTCCCACCTATGTACCGAGAGTGATATCTTCGGGCCCCTTGATAGAGTAAGACTTAGAAAAATGGAAGGCCATGCTCCGATGAGTTGATATACGATCTCGATGTCATCAGTTTAAGTTGGTCTACTAGGTAATCAAGAAACCAAAGATTGGGTTACACGAGAGTGACACATTCCATGTCTCGTGCTTAATCTTGATATCTTGGACAAAGGGACAATGGTATATATCGGTGATGATCATAAAGGTTTAGTCGAATCATCGACAATGTTGTCACTTGGGTAGCAATGATGTGTTGCTAGACACTGTTCATTGCTTATGATCATAAATGTGATTTATGATCATTGCCAACGTGGTAAGAGCCTATTGGGTTGCACACATAGAGCTATTTGGATCATTAGAGTGCATGGGCTAATAATTTGGGTTTTGGTTTCACAATAAATTCGTATTAATAATGGGCCCAATAGTTTAGCCATTATTAAGCCCGAAATTAAAGCCTAATTGGATTAGGGCTTTAAAAGCCATTAGGCCTGGAAGTTGAGTCTCACTATAAATACAATTTCTAGTGAGAAATTCGCAGGTCTTCTTGCCCTAGCCTCCCAAAAGGACAGCCGCACTCTTCTCTTGCAATTCCTTGGAGGATGCAAGCTAGCACTGCGAGCGCAAGAGAAACGCATCTGCCGGGACATGGTGGAAGCGTGGTAATCCCGAGAGGCTCATGTGGATACCATAGAGAGCTTGAACACGTCAATTGTTCAAGTTTTGTGATTCGACTCTAGAGTTGAGTGAGAGATCTCAACTGAAAATTAGGTATGAAAATTTTTCAACACTCGGTTTACCCCGTTTCACTTGGATCCTGGAGGGTTTCGGTTAAATTCCGCTGTGCTGTTGGGCTCCTAAAACCTAACTGTGGTATCAGAGCTACTGGTGAAACCCTAAATTGGGGTTAAGTGTTGAATTGCATGATGTTATGTGTTCGGTTGCTTTTCAGCCATGATTAATTAGATTGATTCATGATGCATGAAATCGGAACTCGTAATGAACATATGACGTATATGAAGAAACGGCACTAATTGGTTAATGAGATTAACCCGAAATTGAATGGTATGAGATACCTATATGGATTAGGATTCTTGCAATAGTTGCAAAAACCCTAGCTTTTTTCGCTGACCGGCCAGCGGACCGTCGTATGGGAAGCGCCACATAAATAAAAACTGGTTAATCAACACGCATCAATTGGCATGCATTTTTGCTGGATGAGATTTGGCATGATATGCTGATTGGTGTTTGAAGCGTGGTGCATGGTTATACCCCTTGATTGGTTGTACTTGTAAATACAGCCTGCGAGTCGTGCCTTCTCTTGTTACTCTCATTGTACATTATCTTCTCACCTTACTCCCCTCGAATGTAACTCGAGGTTTCTATTATTAATGTAATGGTACATTATGGGATCATCCAAGGTGGTATGTCCAAGGAGGTGAAAACAAAAGGGCAACCAAGAAAGGAAGAAAAGGAGCTTGTGAAGACCCTTTTCTTTTCCTAGGCTTTTATGATATTCTTATTGCCTTAAGAATATCACATAGTTTGGGCTATAACCATGTCACGTTTATTTTTTTTGTAAGCATGAGATGCATGTTTTATATTTGTATGTGATGCATGTATAAGACAACCGGAGATAACAAATTGGTGAGATCAAAAGAAAAATCCCTCAAACAAATATTAAGTCATTAAATGTGATGCCTTCCAAATGTTGGCACTCGTCAAGACTTTGATGAACATTAGGTGGGTTTGCCAAAGCAAAGCACCTATGTTCATCTTGGTAAGGCACGATGGGATAATAGTGATATCCAAACTGCTAACTTTGGGTTTGACTTAACTAAGTCATCCTAATAGGATTAGGGACTTAGAGGCATAGAGTTGGGCTTAAGTTCATGAGATGGGCTTGGACAAGTGTTGTTCACCCAACCATCAAAGAGTTGCATGGGATGCAATTGGCAAGGAGTTGCCTACCTAAATAGCTGTAACTTGAGAGAAAAGCCAAAGCTGACTCAGGTTGTGGTCAAATATGGATCTTGGCCCACTAGAATACCTTAGCGTCGAGTTGTTCTGAAAGAATATCGAGGGTTATTATTTTGAGGAAAATAGTGGGAGTATCGTTTAATAAAAGTCCTTATTAAATGAATTAAAATACATGGCTCTTACCACTCTTATATTTACTATTGTAGATAACCATGGCACAATACTTCTTCAAGTATTGTCCTGACATCATGTTTGCCTATACATTTTTGTAGGGGGCTCGCATACCCTTGTCTGTATAGCTCTTCTCCAATGAGGAAGTATCTTCCCAAGCGCTTTCTTACTTTCATGGCCTCTTTAGGATCCTTAGGGAGTTCTGTAGTTGCCAGATACTTCCTGATGGGATCTCACCATCCTTCCCCTGAAGTTGCTATACACATCAGTTCTGTGCTAGGTTGCTTCAGCACCTCAGTGGGTTCCTTGGATTTGGCTAAGGAATCAGCCTGAGCGTTATCACTTTGAGGTAGATTTTCGATCTGTACCGAATCAAACTCTCCAATGATTTTTTTGACGAGATCCTAATATTTTGCCAATGAGTTTTCCATGTGCTTGCTAACCCAAATTATGATATTGTGGATTATATGCCATGGTTATTTATCATGTATCTGTATATGCTTGGTTTCCTTTCTTTTTGTGTTTGTTTTGCAGGTTGAGTTAAGCTAATGGGAGGTTAAGCTTTGAGTGAATACTCAGCTTAACTAAATAGACTCTTATTTGAGTTGTATTTGAGAAGTGAATCCTACTGAGTTTATACTCACTGCCCATCCTATTGTTTTTCAGGAAAAGACATACGGCCTGAGTAGTGCTAACTTGCTTTGTGCTTGTGTTTAGTGCTAGCTTGCTTATTTCCCATGGTATGTGCCAATGTATGCTTGGCTTATTGAATTTTGGTTATCTGCAAGTATTATATCTTGTTTGCCGAGACTTATGAGTTAAGTTTGCAGGCTATAGTGTGGGGACCTGTCTAGGAAAGCACTATGGACACTTGGACTTTGGCTCTGATTGTAGTCATCACTTTCATGACAATGAACATGGAAATTGGGTCAGTGTTGCAGTGTGTGCTTCTCTATGGGATCTTTAAGGTTCTTTTTGACCATTAATGATCTTGGTCTGTATTTAACTTGGCGTGGACAACTTATGGGTTCATGGCATGTAGCCATGTTGGATGCTAGGTAGACTACCTTCTGGAGTGTACATGTATGTAGTCTTTGATGCCTAGGCTGGTGTTGGTTTTGTTGGACTTATATGCCAAGTTGTGTATGAACTACGGATGGTTTTGTGCTTGTATGTATGTTGAATACTGTGCGCCAAGGATTGGCACCTTTAAGAATGGTTATTGGCTTATGTTTGTGCATTTAATTGTGAACCTCCATGTGTACCTTGGTTGGCCGAGAAGAACATATGCAGATCAACATGTGGTTTTAAAAATCAAAGTATACACTGTGGGCTTCTTGGTTGTCATATAAGTAGCACACTTGATTGCACACCATATATGCACTTAAAATTTCATTAAGTCTTGCCTTGCTTGTTATGCAAGTAATCTATTAAAACCTTGCTTGTTTTGCAAGTTAGTGGTATTGGGCCTTGCATATGCTGTAAGTAGTTAATGGACTTGTTTTAAAGCCTCCTGGGCCACCTCCCAGGCTTCTCAACTTAATAAAATAAGACTTAATGTTGCCATTGCTTGCTTGGCCAAATTAGAGAATTAGAATTTTGAGTTCTGGGTTGAGGGTTAAACTAGAAACTTATAGGCCAAGGTCTGTTTGAGGTGTGATAGGCTTTGTTTGGTGTCGGAGCCTGCTTGCGTTTAGTTTGGTCGGAGCATTAGCCTAGACAGTGTCCCACTTAGGTCTAACTTATATAAGACTTGTATTATCTGGATATATGTGAATATCTACAATTGAAAGTGCAGGATGAGAACCAGAGGCAGGGACAGGGATTCCCTGAGACAAGTAGGAGACACTGCAGGCCATCATGTAGAGGGACTGCAGGAAAATGTGCTTGAAACTCAGGCTGAAGAAATGGAACATAATGTGGTTGAAGAGCCAACTGCCAGGTACCAAGCACCTGGAACCAGCAGAGACAGACAAGAGAGAATGGAGGTAATGATGGAGTCACTACATGCCACTGTGGCTCAGTTAGTGCTGGGAATGTAATCCTTGGTTAGAGGCCAAGCCCAGAATCAGGAAGAGTCAGAACCAGCAGAAATTGAAGGTAGGAGAAGAAGAAGGAGGCCTGGCAAAGAGCCAGTATGTTATGACCAATCCAGTAGAGTTGGAGGCAATCAAGAGGAGGAAGAAGTAGATGAGGAAAGAAGACACCCAAGGGCCAGGAGAATGAGATCAGAAGTGAGGCAGGAGCCTAGAATTGATGAGGAAGAGGATGATAGCCCAGATATAGATGAGAAGGATGCATATATATACTCCAGAGGGACTGAACCCTCTACTAAGGAGACCATAATGAAATGCAGATCATCCAGGGATAAATCCAGTAGTAGAGAGGAGAGTAAGAGAAGGCACAGAAGAGGAGGACCTAAGGAGGGCCAGTTAAAGGGGTTTCTGGCACTAAAACCTCCAGTCTTCAGAGGAGGATGTAACCCAGAGGAGGCAAAGTTCTGGGTATATTAGATAGAGAAGATATTGGAAAGAATGGAAGTTACTTCCTCTCAAAAGGTACTGCTAGCCACTTTCAGGCTAGAAAGGAATGCTGAACTCTGGTGGAGGGCAGTACAAAGAAGTTATCGGGGGAGGAATCAGTGGAGACCCCCAGACAGAAGGATGGCTATAAGATGGGTTGACTTCCTCAGGTTCTTTTATCAACAGTATATTAGTGAGGCACAGAAAGACCAAAAACAAGTAGAGTTTGACCAACTGGAGTAGGGGGATCTTAGTGTATTAGAGTATGAGCAGAGATTCAACAGCTTGATTAGGTATGCCCCACAATATGAAGGGCAATAGGAGCTAAGAACCAAGAGGTTCATCAGGGGGTGAGACCTGAATTGACACAGATCCTCAGGGCGATAGAAGCTAGAGACCACTATACAGTTATGCAAAGTGTCTTGGCTTTGGAGCCGGAATTCCAAGAACAATTTAAAAGTGGGCCTGGGAGTGGAAGTGGAACAAAGAAGGGTCAGCAATCAAAAAGCCCGAAAGAAGAGAAGGATGCAGGAGGAAGCAGGAAAGGGAATAAGAAAGAAAGAGGATCACGACTACAGCAGTTTGGTCCTCAGTGTAGCACCTGTGGGAAGTTTCATGTCAATAAGCTATGCTTCAAGACTTCCACTGGTTGTCATAGATGTGGAGCCCCAGATCACTGGGTGAGAGATTGCCCAAAGTGGGGTAAGGGCAATAAGAAAATGCTGGGAACATTCAATCCCAAGGGACCTAGAGGACAGATGCCTGTGCCCCAGTTGAGGACTCAGGTGCCAACCCAAGGAGGGAGGCCAGCACCTAGAGTACCTCAGGAACAAAGAATGCCTGGTACACTTTCGGGAAGGGTGTTTCAGCTGGAATCTTCCAGGAAAGAACAAGAGACACCTAAGGCTGAGGGCAATGGAAGGGAGACTAGTCAGCAAAGGACTAGCAGAAGGGCCCTGAAAGGTACAATTTACCTTAATGGCCAGTTAGTATCTGTTTTGTTTGATACTGGAGCTTCATTGTTTGTAGTAGCTACTAGCTTGGTTAAGGCCATGAATTTAGAAGTAAAATATATGACCAACATGTACTTGGTGAGAACCGCTGGCAATAAAGTTTTGTTTTCCTATTACATGGTTGAAAGCTTTGAGTTACAAATAGGCAAGCTGAAATTGAGAACAAATCTCATAGTGCTAAAGACACATGGCCATGATGTGATCTTAGGCATGAATTGGTTAGGAGATAACAAAGTAGTTACTGATTGTCAGCCTAGACAATTAATAATGCCTGGTGAAATACCATATGATCTAGATAAATCCATAAAGTTAGCCAAGGACTACCACTTGGAAGTACTGGAGATGAGAACTCTAGAAAGTGAACAGGAATGCCTAGAATTAAATGACCAGGAAGTATCAGATGAACTTAGGAAAATACCTACAGTTCAGGATTTCCCAGGAGTCTTTCCTACAGACTTACCTGGTTTGCCACCCTCAAGAGAGGTGGAGTTTGAAATAAGGTTGGTACCAGGAGCAGCACCAGTATCTACTGCTCCATATAGAATGCCAGTGCCTGAGATGGTAGAACTCAGGAAACAATTGGATGAACTGCTAGCAAAAGGGTTTATTAGACCCAGTGTGTCTCCTTAGGGAGCACCTGTGTTGTTTGTGAAAAAGAAGGATGGAACCCTTAGACTCTGTATTGATTATAGAAAACTAAATGCATTAACCATAAAGAACAAGTATCCCCTCCCAAGGATAGAATATTTGTCTGATCAATTAAAAGGAGCAAAAGTGTTCTCCAAGATTGATTTGAGGTCTGGATATTTCCAGTTAAGGGTAAGGGAGGAGGACATACCTAAGACTGCTTTTAGGACTAGGTATGGACATTTTGAGTATACAGTAATGCCTTTTGGGCTTACTAATGCACCTGCATTCTTTATGGACTTAATGCAGAGGGTGTTTAGAGCACACCTAGACCACTTTGTGGTAGTGTTTATTGATGATATCTTGGTATATTCCAAGGATGAGGAAACTCATAAAGAACACCTTAAGGTAGTGCTTCGCTTGCTCCAAGAACATCAGCTTTATGGAAAGCTAAGTAAATGTAAATTCTGGACTCAAGAGATTGGGTTTTTGGGTCATATAACAAATGATCAAGGATTGGCTGTAGATCCTGAAAAGGTAAGATCAATCCTGGATTGGAAACATCCCCAGTGTGTAAGGGAAGTTAGAAGCTTCCCGGGGTTGGCTAGCTATTATAGAGGATTTGTGCCAAAGTTTTCTGTTTTACCAGCTCGTATGACTCAATTAAGCAGAAAGAACCAGAAGTTTGTCTGGGAACCCAAATGTGAGGAGAGCTTTCAGGAGCTAAAAAGGAGGCTGACTACAGCTCCAGTACTAGTCCTGCCTAACCCTGATAAGGAATTTGGGGTATTTACACATGCCTCTCATGTAGGACTAGGCTGTGTTTTGATGCAAGAAAAGCAAGCCATTGCTTATGGGTCTAGACAGTTAAGGCCAAATGAAAAGAAATATCCAGTGCATGACCTGGACTTGGCAGCAGTAGTCTTTGCTCTTAAGTAATGGAGACACTATCTTCTTGGTAATAAATTCAAAGTGTTTACAGACCATAAAAGTCTCAAGTACCTTTTTACTCAGAAGGACCTGAATATGAGACAAAGAAGGTGGTTGGAATATTTGAAGGATTTTGACTGTGTGATTGAATACACAGCTGGAAAAGCCAATGTAGTGGCAGATGCTTTAAGTAGAAACTACACTGGAATACTCAAAGGTGGTGAGATTGAACATAAGGCAGAAGGCCTAAATATTACTCACCTGGCAAGCCTATGGCTAGCTAAAGAGGGTGAATAGTTGAAAGTACTCACCATTACACTAGAATGGAAAGGGCTTATTAAGGAAGCTCAAGCTGGTGATAAAGAGCTAGAATTAATTTCTAGCAAGAATAAGGGAGAACTATTTTAAGGTTTCTCCTTTAAGCAGGGAGTGCTACATTTCCAAAATAGGTTTGTATGTGCCTGAAAAGGACAACCTAAGAATTCAGATACTGGAGGAGGCTCACTCTAGTAAGTTGGGTATGCACCTAGGGGCCACAAAAATGTACCATACTTTCAGATCATACTTTTGGTGGCCGTACATGAAGAAGGATATTAATACACTTGTGGCTAGTTGTGAAACATGCCAACAAGTGAAGGTAGAGCACCAGAAACCAGGGGGAAGCTACAAAGCTTGCCCATACCTGAGAGAAAATGGGGATCCATCTCAATGGATTTTTTAGTGGGTATGCCACTGACAAGGAGAAGGCATAATGCCATTAGGGTCATTATCGATAGATTGACCAAGGCAGCCCATTTTCTTCCCATGATTCTTACTGATTCTTTGGAGAAATTGGCACAACACTACATAAGGGAGGTAGTAAGATTACATGGAATACCTGATGACATAGTATCAGTTAGAGATCCTAGGTTTGTTTCTAGGTTTTGGAAATCCCTACATCAGGCATTGGGCACTAAGCTCAAGTTTAGTTCAGCCTACCATCCTCATACTGATGGACAAACAGAAAGAACTATACAGACTCTGGAAGACATGTTGACATGTTGTGTGATTGACTTCCAGGGTGAATGGGATGTACATCTCCCATTGATAGAGTTTTCCTATAATAATGGCTATCATTCAGTGATAGGAATGGCTCTTTATGAGGCCTTATACGGCAGGAGTTGTATTACTCCTCATTGTTGGCATTAGCCAAAAGACAAATTGGAATTGGGGCCAGACATTATTAAGGAAACTACTGAGAAGATTAAGTTGATCCAAGCTAGGATCAAGACTGCAAATGATAGGCAGCAAGCCTATGCAAACCTGAAAAGGATAAGAGACCTGGAATTCCAGGAAGGAGACTGGGTGTGGCTTAAAGTTTCTTCAATGAAAGGAATGATCAGATTTGGGAAAAAGGGGAAACTAGCACCTAGATATGTTGTGCCATATCAAATAGTGGCTAAAGTAGGAAATGTGGCTTATGAACTGGATTTGCCACCAGAACTTGGCAATATACACAATGTGTTTCATGTAAGTCTGCTCAAGAAATATATTCCAAGCTTTAAGCAGGTAGAAATGCCTACTGATGTCACTGTAGCACCAAACCTTACTTATGAGGAAATGCCAATTCAGTTCCTAGCCAGAGATACCAGGAAGTTAAGAAGTAGATGGATTTCTATGATTAAGGTGCAGCGGAGTAACCACACTCCTGAAGAGGCAACCTGGGAAGTAGAACAGGAAATTGCCATTAAGTACCCCCAACTGTACCTTAAGTTGGTGAAGAATTTAGAGGACCAAATTCTTTAAGGAGGGAGGAATTGTTAGGCTCACATCCTAAGTGCTTGGTGTAGGCCAAGGAACAAAGAGGACTCATGAGAAGGACTATGGAAACTAGTACAGTGATGTATGTGCAAAGCTAGAAACTTTCAGGACTTAACTGCACATAGAAACTGGACTATGGAAAAACAGACAGAAATCCAAGAAAGGGGATCAAATTGTACACTTAGAAGAGTTGTACAATTAAATCTACAAACTTTAAGATGGTGATTTCAGCCATGCAAGTTTATTTGATGACTAGTGCAAGACTAGACCAAGTTTAGTGGACAACAATGATTACTAGTCATGTCTTGTCTACCACTAAGGAACTATTCATTATTTAACTAGTTAAACTAACTAGTGTTCACACTAGTCTTATGGCCGGTTTTATATGGGTATAATGGCACTTTGGTACTTGTGTTTGACATGTGCATGGCACTATAGGCCATGAAGTGACTTAAATGTCAAGTTAGACACATGTTTTAGTGGCGGCATTGTGGTCATGTGAAGTTGAAGGCTACAATGAACCATGCAAATTAATGGAAGACAAAAGTTAGCACATTTGCCAACTATTGCACATGTGTCCTATGGCCGAACTAGTCAAGGCCATTTGTTTTGCCATTTCGGGTTTTCTTGCTCTTGACTTGGCTGAGAGTTGTCCTTGAGCTTCTCCTTAGAAATTGGTCTTGAATTCAAGCAAACATTGAAGGCACTTGAAGGATTCAAGCTTGGAAGCTAGTTTCGGCACAAGACAACTTGGAATCAAGCTTTGTTCTTGAAGGAACATTGAAGGGCCGAGCCATTCAAGCTAGGGTTCCAAGGTAACTTGTATATTTCCTTGATTACATGGTCTTTCTTCCATGAACAAGGAGCTAAAGGGTTGAATTGATGGAATAATGAGCCAATTTGGTGAAGAACACCTTGGCTTGAAAGTTTAGTGTTGGCCGAAAGTGTTGGATGGAATAATTTGGTGTTCTTCTTTGTTTACATGGAAATTAATCCATGATTAAGGCTTATTGATGCCTATTTAATCTTGTGGTAGCCTAAATTGAGTGAAGAACATCAAAGCGTGAAAGTTGGTGTTTGGCTGAAAGCTCAATTTGAGGTAATTCCATGTTCTTCCCTTGATTACATGGTAATTGTGCCATGAACAAGGGTTAATGATGGTTAGATGGATATATGTTGGGTTAATTTAGTGAACAACATCAATGTATGGAATTGGGCATTTCGCCGAGAGCATGAACTATAGTAATTTAGTGTTCTTCTTGGAATACATGGTACTTGATCCATGAATAAGTGTTGTTGATGCCTATTTGTTGTTATGATAGGCTATTTGAGTGAAAAACACTTGGGCAATGAAAGTTGATATCTTGGCCAAAAGCATTTTGAGGTAGGGTTCACTAACACTTGAATATGCTTGGTGAATTACCATGGTTCAAGTGTTTAGAGTAGCTAAGTGATGGTTAAAATTTGCCAAATGACCTTAGTTGCTTGATGGGCTATTGAGAATACATTCAGTTCTCTTGTTGATTAGCTAATTAACTAATGTACATGTACTAGAAATGCTAGTAAATGTGCCCTATTTGCTTAGCATTTTGGAGCTCTAAGTGGAAGTGGAGTGTTGGATGGTGTTTTGTGTGCAAAGTGCACATGGGTACATGTATGGTATATTGGCCGAGAGCATTATGTGGTGTGTGTGTGTGTGTTATTGTGTGCTTGGTTGTTTTCCATGTGCTTGCTAACCCAAATTATGATATTGTGGATTATATGCCATGGTTATTTATCATGTATCTGTATATGCTTGGTTTCCTTTGCTTTTGTGTTTGTTTTGCAGGTTGAGTTAAGCTAATGGGAGGTTAAGCTTTGAGTGAATACTCAGCTTAACTAAATAGACTCTTAATTGAGTTGTATTTGAAATTGAGTTGTATTTGAGAAGTGAATCCTACTGAGTTTATACTCACTGCCCATCCTATTGTTTTTCAGGAAAAGACATACGGCCTGAGTAGTGCTAACTTGCTTTGTGCTTGTGTTTAGTGCTAGCTTGCTTATTTCCCATGGTATGTGCCAACGTATGCTTGGCTTATTGAATTTTGGTTCTCTGCAAGTCTTATATCTTGTTAGCCGAGACTTATGAGTTAAGTTTGCAGGCTGTAGTGTGGGGGACCTGTCTAGGAAAGCACTATGGACACTTGGACTTTGGCTTTGATTGTAGTCTTTACTTTTATGACAATGAACATGGCAATTGGGTTGGTGCTGCAGTGTGTGCTTCTCTATGGGATCCTTAAGGTTCTTTTTGACCATTAATGGTCTCGGTCTGTATTTAACTTGGCATGGACAACTTATGGGTTCATGGCATGTAGCCATGTTGGATGCTAGGTAGACTACCTTTTGGAGTGTACATGTATGTAGTCTTTGATGCCTAGGCTGGTGTTGGTTTTGTTGGACTTATATGCCAAGTTGTGTATGGACTACAGATGGTTTTGTGCTTGTATATATGTTGAATGCTATGGGCCAAGGATTGGCACCTTTAAGAATGGTTATGGGCTTATGTTTGTGCATGTAATTGTGAACCTCCATGTGTGCCTTGGTTGGCCGAGAAGAACATATGCATATGAACATGTGGTTTTAAAAATCAAAGTAAAGATTGTGGTCTTCTTGGTTGTCATATAAGTAGCACACTTGATTGCACACCATATATGCACTTAAAATTTCATTAAGTCTTGCCTTGCTTGTTATGCAAGTAATCTATTAAAACCTTGCTTGTTTTGCAAGTTAGTGGTATTGGGCCTTGCATTTGCTACAAGTAGTTAATGGAGTTGTTTTAAAGCCTCCTGGGCCACCTCCCAGGCTTCTCAACTTAAGAAAATAAGACTTAATGTTGCCATTGCTTGCTTGGCCGAATTAGAAAATTAGAATTTTGAGTTTTGGGTTGAGGGTTAAACTAGGAACTTATAGGCCAGGGCCTGTGTGAGGTGTGACACGTGTCATAATCCAAAGGGGTCACCCCCTTCTTTTATACAAGGAAAATGGTCACAGCTCGCGGCTTGAGGAGCCTACAGGTGGCTAGGGTCCTCCGTGCCCAGAAGTACACCATCGGACCATACACGTGTTGACCATCCTCTAAGGTGATCCACACTGGACGCCTTCCTTTCACACTTCCGGGACCCCCTACTGCCTACACCACTGCACACAGTGGAGATGCTGGCTCCACCTAATCGGACCACATCAGATGCTAGCTTCGCGCGAACCGCCTCACCTCGTCACCTCGGTTCATAAAGCTAAATTGGCCAAGGTGGGGTAACCTTGTGATGGCATTCTTCCACTTCTCTAATTTTTCAGAAGTAGAACGATAAGGGTGAGACATAAGAGGTTGCCAGCTTTCGGGGATAGGCATGGTTGACTAAAAATGACTTCGGAAAGCAGAAAAATGACTTCAGGAAGCTAAAAGAAAAGTAGAAACCGAAGGAACTCTAGAAGTCAGAACCCACCAAAAGTCTTGCCGAAGTCAGGGTTTGAGGATGCCGTCGTGAAAAGTTCCCGGAAATCGCTCCGCCGCTAAAGCCGCGTAAAAAAACGAGGAAAAGGCACAGAAGTAGACAGGAGCAAAGTGAGAGTGAAGGGTGTCATAACTATTGCGCGAAGGTGAAACATCACCATAATTACCCCTCACGCGCGAAAAGGCATGCCCATCCCAGTAGATGCCTGCCATGTGTCACCTGTCACGAGAAACTAGGGCGCATTTTCTGACATCCAGAAAACCTGGAGACGCTGCTCGAGACTGGCATGACTAGTTTCAAGACACGATGGTCCACTAGCCTATGGCAGGAAAAATAAAAAAGTTGGGTATTTCGAGAACACCAAAGGATGGATAGATGACATTTGTCCGAACAAGGCTTATCACTTAGGTAGCGAGGTGCCTCCCCAACCGATGCCATACTCCAAGTGTAAATCAATAAGGACCGAGGTTCAAGGCTTCATGCCACCCTGTTCAACCGAAATGGACATACTACCATGTGGGCCTCCGGGAGTCCACAAGGTCGTCCGGTCAAAACTGCTAATTGGGCGATAGACGGACACCAAAAGGACTACTGGCCGAAGTCTCCACTTCGGCCTTTCCAAGGGGGCATGTGGTAGTCGAAGTGCTATTACCATGACCACCTACTGACCACGGGAAGGAGGGGGCTAGACACCTGAGGCATACAACCTCATAAAGGACTCCGGAGTGAAGGAAGCCATACACCTGAGGCACACGACCTCGGTAGCTCACCAATTCTAACTTCGGTAGCCAGCGTAGCGCCTCCTTCGGGACGGCAACCAAACCAGCTTCGGGGGAGAAAGACCAACCACCCTCTGCAGGAGAAAGCCCCCCGAAGACGAGGACACCGAAATTTCAATCTGACTCCAGGAAAAGGCCCCTCACCACGAAGTGAGACATCAACCAAAGGGACCTCGGTTGTACGGAAAGAGCCATCAAGGAGTCTCTGACACTCCACTCGCATACGTCTCCGGCACATCACCTCCAGACGTGCTCTGACACGCCATCACAGTCTAACGTCCTGTCACGTCGGGCTATACCTACCACAACTCGCGGCCCGAGGAGCCAGCAGGCGACTAAGGGCCCCCATGCCCAAAAATACGAATACCATCTGTCAATACACGTGCCACAATCTGAAAGGATCACCCCCTCCCTTATATACCAGGGAAATGGTCACAGACAAGGGGCTCCTCTAGAGAGAAAAAGAGGACAAAGAGGCTCGAAAACAGAGGACGCTCTCCTCCTTCCGCCTGAATACCCTCCCTTCAGCCCTCAGAAAGACACGCCAGGCAAGAGCTTTTGGTGCTTATTACTGTGTCCCCTTCTCTCTAAAAGCACTGACTCGGGTGTCGGAGGTTCCCCCCCGAAAAACCACCCCGGGGGCCTCCTAACCCCTATTTTCTGAGTGTTTCAGCCAGGTCTCCTTGAAGAATTTCCCCTCCGAGCTCTCTCCCATAACGGAGGTCCTTCCCAACATCACCATGTCACGGGACCAAGAAGCTGCCGGCCATCACTTATGGTGATCCACCCAGGATACCAGTCTTCCTTTTGGACTAGCCTACACCTCCAGGGCCCCCTGCTGTCATGGCCCAAACTGCCCCTAGCCCACCTGGGCCCGATTAACAAAGTAATGCAGCGGAAGTTACTTAAACGGAAGGGCTTTATTAAATAATATGAGCACCTACGGTGTGACTCCAGGATCTATTCTGGTACTAGCTTGTTACTTAAATACTTTCAATGTATTGTCAGGGTGCTCTTCAGGAACAAACTAAAACCTATGTGGAATTCTAGTGTTCCAACAAGTGTACTAATCCAATGCATGGCAACAAAGAAGCCCATCTCATTTTCAATTTTGAAAACCACATTTATATGTCCATGAGCATTTAGCCAAGTCTAGTACACATAACATAATCAGCCATCATGGCATTCCATCAAAAATCATCTAGAGCTAATCATGATCACAATGTGCATCAAACAAGCATCATCTACTTGGAAAACGTACCAAGGATGCTATGTGTCCATAATTAGTTAAGTTCAGGTTTTACAGACCAAAACCTTATTTCTACCCAAACTTCAACTCATAAAAACCTGGAACACATTCCACCTTAACAGACCTTGTTCCCACAATTTCTAGACTCCATAAGCTTACACAAGGAAGTCCAAACCATTAGCTTGATTCCCAAGCAATCTATACCACATAAGTTACTTAGAGTCAAATGAATATATTGAGCAACACTATACACATACCCAACCCTTTAGCACATTGTAACGAGTACTCTGGTACTCTTCGCTTGATCTATCAAGCCATCCATTTCCTGAAAAGGTATAGCAGGGCGGGTGAGTTATAAAACTCCGTAAGAATCCCGATGGCATCTTATGCCTAGTGAGCTAATTAACTCATGACTTTCTTAGTCATTATACGGCTTTCAAAGCCTAACTTGTGCCAAGAATGTAATGGCAATTAATCCATGTTCCTGTAAAGGAAAACACTAAAACAAAGAAAATAGAGATATAGCACAATGGAAATAATAAATATAATAGGGGTCAGCATGCACAAACAATTCAGAGAAGCACACAACACACCCACACACCACTACTCTCAAATCTCGTGTTCTCTGACACCATGGGCATCCGCAAGCATTAGCATTTCTAATTCACCAATCCAGGTCAACCATGTATTTATTTTACCTGGGCTCATTAGCTTGGGATCGAGTTGGCCAAACTCGATGCCAAGACCCAAATGCTTGCATAATTACTCATGAGTAAATCATAATGGCCAAAGCAACAATACCTCGCCCATTATGTACTTATGTGCCCAAATATCCAACTAAGAAAGTATCATGAGTCCTCACAAAAAGTAACAACCACATAGCCCTGACATGCACACATATGGTGACTTGGTTCTTTGACCATCACATAGGGGCACTAATACTCACAATGAAAGGTCATGGAAAATATACCATGGAAAAAGTGAGTATAGGGATCCTTACCGACATTTGTATAACCTTTTTGCTCATTGTCTTTGCCTTACCTTGCTTTGTTTGTTGTTGTAACTTTGTCTTTGCCTTAATGGACCTATAAAGCCCAAACACTAGCAAGTTAATCTCTTGTTTTTCATTAACCATGAGAACCATAATTTACCAAGAACTCTTAGTTTAACTTACTCAACCTCAATTTAAAGAGGTAAGGCCCAATTTAGCCTTTCTGTGAACTGAGGCCCATTTTCTGTGAACTCGGGCCTATATTGGCCTTTTCCTAGAATCCAGGCCCAACTTGGTCTTTCAGGAACTTTAGGCCCAACCTGGCCTTTTCTGCACTCAGGCCCAAGTTGGTCTTTTCTGGAACTCAGGCCCATTTGGCCTTTTACTTTCTCCTAGGCCCATTTGGCCTTTTATTTCTTTTCTAGACTTGGCCCAACTTCTCTGTCCAAGTCCCAATTTAATGAAGCCCATTTAGGCAATTTAGCCCATTTTATCAATTTCACCAATATGGCCCAAAATAGCCCATTTAAGGGTTTCTGGACCATTTACCACCAAGAACACTTGGTTTTCAATTTGGGCCTTTAAATTTATCTCTTACCCGAATTTGCCCCATTATTTCTTTCTTTTGCTCAATTTAGTCCCACATTTCCATTATGAACACTTATGCCACCAAGAACACTTGGTTTACACATCATCTTCAAAATTGACACCATGGCCAGATGTCCTATTCATTATTTTGGTTCATATTTCTTCTAGTAAGTTAATAATGCCAAGAACACTTGGCTTGCACACACATCCACACAAATGGTACTATGGCCGAATATATGCTCCCTTCTTTCTTTATGATTTTAGCTACACATTTTACTAGGAACACCTAGCTACCATGAACACATGGTTTACACACATAACCACCAAAAATGGCACTAAGGCCGAAACTTCTCTTTATTTCTTTCTTTGATGTTTTGTTCCATACACATCAAAGAACTTAAAAATTGCCAAGAATACAATGGCTAACATGCACATCCATACTAAACATAACATGGCCGAATGTACACTAGCTACCTTAGCTTACAAAATCTTCCCTTTTTACCTCCGTATCTTGGCTAACACCTTGCATGTTCATAAGAACACCTTACTACCAAGAAAACTTGGTTTAAATCCATGTATGCCAAGGTTACCACTTGGCTGAATCTCACCATGCATGTGACCTTCATGGTCTTTGCTTGCACGACCTCCAAGACTTCAAAACTTGCCAAGAACACATGGCTTTCTTCTATAACCCTCCATGGCCGAATCCTCAAGGGCTTTTCTAGCGAAATCCAAATATGGCCGAGACATTAGTGAGCAATATCTAGCTTAAAAACATATAAAATCACCAAGAAAACTTGGTTCACTTACAACCTCTCACATGGCCGAATCTTCATTTCCATCTTTCTTGATGTTCTTCTTCATTTCCTTGCTTCTCATGGCTTAGAAATGCCATGCATGTTCATCAGCTCTTGAGTTGAGCCCAAGAACACAAAAATCTCCCTATGGCTGAACCTTCAAGAGAGCATTTCTTGGACCTTTTGCCTAATTTCTTGCTCTAGATGTGTTTAGAAGCTTGAATCACTACGAAAACGTGTTTGCATGTGTAAGAATATGTATTTTCTGGATAGGCCGAGACTTAGATGAAGAAGAAGATGATGGAAGCTAGGAGACAGAACCATGGCCGGATGTGTGAGTTCTAGAGAGAAGGGAGAGCGTATGGCTTAGAGAGAGAGAGATATGAGTGAAATGAAAGGTGGGATGGCCGGTTGTAACTCAAATGGAAGGAAAATGGGTTTCAAATGCACACCAAATGTGCATTTCATGAAGGGTGGCCGGCCATTAATTCAAAATGGGAGGAAAGATAGTCAAATGGCCAATAAAATATTATGAGTGGAGTCCCATCAAACAAATGGTAGTGGAGTTGGTAGTGGACAATAAATAATGCAAAGTAGGGATAAGCATGGGTCAAAAATGATGGGGAAAACATTTGTTTATGGTGATGGTGGGGGTCAAGTCCAAGTGGGCAATTTAAATAATGTGAGTGGAGGCCAATTCTTTATTCAATTAATGGGGATAGCCGGCCATGGATATATTTGTTAGTATTGTGCCCAAAAGGCCAATCAAGTTGGAGAACTTTGTTGCTCGTAACTGAGTGAACTTGAAGGAGGTCATTGGGTATGTCACATATCATGCGGAGGGATTTGTATGATCAAGATGGGATTTGTCCCTCCTATGTAACGGGAGTGATATCTTCGGGCCCCTTGATAGAGTGAGACTTAGAAAATGCATGGCCATGCTCGGATGAGTTGATATACGATATCAATGTCATCAGTTTAAGTTGGTCTACTCGGTAATCAAGAAACCAAAGATTGGGCTATACGAGAGTGACACATTCCATGTCTCGTGCTTAGTCTTGATATCTTGGACAAAGGGACAATGGCATATATCGGTGATGATCATAAAGGTTTAGTCGATTCACCGACAATCTTGTCACTTGGGTAGCAATGATGTGTTGCTAGACACCGCTCATTGCTTATGATCATAAATGTGATTTATGATCATTGCCAACATGGCAAGAGCCTATTGGGTCGCACACATAGAGCTATTTGGATCACTAGAGTGCATGGGCTAATTATTTGGGTTATGGTTTCACTTTAATTTCATATTAATAATGGGCCCAAGAGTTGAGCCATTATTAAGCCCGAAATTAAAGCCTAATTGGATTAGGGCTTTGAAACCCATTAGGCCTGGAAGTTGAGTCTCACTATAAATACAACTTTTAAGTGAGAAATTCGCAGGTCTCCTTGCCCTAGCCTCCAAAAAGGACAGTCGCACTCTTCTCTTGCAATTCCTTGGAGGACGCAAGCTAGCACTGCGAGCACAAGAGAAACGCATCTGCCGGGACGTGGTGGAAGCGTTGTGATCCTGAGAGGCTCGTGTGGATACCATAGAGAGCTTGAACACGTCAACTGTTCAGGTTTTGTGATTCGACTCTACAGTTGAGTGAGAAATCTCAACCGAAAATTAGGTATGAAAATTTTCGAACACCCGGTTTACCCAGTTTCACTTGGATCCTGGAGGGTTTCGGTTAAATTCTACTGCACTGTTTGGCTCCAAAAACCCAACAGTGGTATCAGAGCTACTGGTGAAACCCTAAATCGAGATTGAGTGTTGAATCGCATGATGCTATGTGTTCGATTGGTTTTCGGCCATGTTTAATTAGATTGATTCATGATGCATGAAACCGGAATTCGTAATGAACATATGAGATATATGAAGAAACGACACAAATTGGTTAATGAGATTAACCCGAAATTGATAGGTATGAGATACCTATATGGATTAGGATTCTTGCAATAGTTGCAAAAACCCTAGCTTGGTTCGGATTCGGCCTGTTCTGGCACCGAAAGTAAGGTATTTTTGGTGGCTCGAATGGAGGAGTCTCGGGTGCCTACTTGCTCGAAATAGAAGATTTCGGGCTAAGCAATTGTAAGACAATTTTTTGCGCTGGGGGGCGCTGCCCCCCACACCCCCCGCAAGGGTGGCTCCCCTTGACCCCGTTCGTTGACCGATCAGCGGAACCACCGTCCGTTGACCGGCCAGCGGGAGCGCCGTATGCGAAGCGCCACATAAATAAAAACTGGTTAATCAACACACGAAAATTGGCATGCATCTTTGTTGAATGAGATTTGACATGATATGCTGATTGGTGTTTGAAGCATGGTGCATGGTTATAGCCCTTGATTGGTTGTACTTGTAAATACGGCCTGCGAGTCGTGCCTTTTCTTATCACTCTCATTGTACATTCTCTTC
The DNA here is from genome assembly GCA_005392925.1 of Aquilaria sinensis. Classification (NCBI taxonomy): domain Eukaryota; kingdom Viridiplantae; phylum Streptophyta; class Magnoliopsida; order Malvales; family Thymelaeaceae; genus Aquilaria; species Aquilaria sinensis. The sequence continues at coordinate 56,463 of SMDT01000918.1, read as the reverse complement.
TCACCTTACTCCCCTCGAATGTAACTCGAGGTTTCTATTATTGATGTAATGGTGCATTATGGGATCATCCAAGGTGGTATGTCCAAGGATCATCCAAGGTGGTATGTCCAAGGAGGTGACAACAAAAGGGCAACCAAGAAAGGAAGAGAAGGAGCTTGTGAAGACCTCTTTTCTTTTCTTAGGCTTTTATGATATTCTCATTGGCTTGAGAATATCGCATAGTTTGGGCTATAACCATGTCACGTTTACTTTCTTGTAAGCATGAGATGCATGTTTTATATTTGTATGTGATGCATGTATAAGACAACCGGAGATAACAAATTGGTGAGATCAAAAGAAAAAAATCCCTCAAACAAATATTAAGTCATTAAATGTGATGCCTTCCAAATGTTGGCACTCGTCAAGACTTTGATCAACATTAGGTGGGTTTGCCAAAGCAAAGCACCTATGTTCATCTTGGTAAGGCGCGATGGGATAATAGTGATATCCAAATTGCTAACTTTGGGTCTGACTTAACTAAGTCATCCTAATAGGATTAGGGACTTAGAGGCATAGAGTTGGGCTTAAGCTCATGAGATGAGCTTGGACAAGTGTTGTTCACCCAACTATCCAAGAGTTGCATAAGATGCAATTGGCAAGGAGTTGCCTACCTAAATAGCTGTAACTTGAGAGAAAAGCCAAAGCTGACTCAGGTTGTGGTCAAATATGGATCTTGGCCCACTAGAATACCTTAGCGCCGAGGTGTTCCGAAATAATATCGAGGGTTATTATTTTGAGGAAAATAGTGGGAGTATCGTTTAATAAAAGTCCTTATTAAATGAATTAAAATACATGACTCTTACACTGCATATTTACTGTTGTAGATAACCATGGCACAAAACACATCGACACTTTCGTTGCGATCGATCCTTGAGAAGGAAAAACTGAATGGGACCAACTTTCTCAAATGGTACCGAAACTTGAGGATAGTCCTCAAAGCAAGAGAGAAAGGCTTATGTCCTAGAGCAGCCCATTCCGAATGAGCCTGCTGCCACTGCTCCAAGAGCTGAAAGGGATGCTCACAAGAGGCATTCTGATGATGCTTTGGATGTTGCATGCCTCATGCTTATTACCATGGAATCTGAGCTTCAGAAGCAACATGAGAACATGGGGGCGTTCGATATGATCGAACATCTCAAAATGCTTTTCCAAGAGCAAGCTAGGCATGAGAGGTTTGAGACCTCTAAGGCATTGTTTCAGTGCAAGATGTCTGAGGGAAGTCCCGTGGGTCCTCATGTGCTCAAGATGATTGGGTACATTGAGAATCTTGAGAATTTGGGATTTGCTCTTCAGAAAGAGTTGGCTATTGATGTAGTCTTGCAATCGTTGCCTGAAAGCTACAGTCAGTTCGTCATGAACTATAACATGAACGACCTTGACAAGTCCCTCCCTGAATTGCTCAACATGTTGAGAACTGCTGAGCAAAACCTTAAGAAGGCTAAGCCCATTTTGATGGTTCAAAAGGGCAAGGGAAAGGGAAAAGCCAACAAGAAGAAGGATAAAGCTAATGGAAAGTCCAATGCTAGTTCTTCTTCAGCTGCACTGAAACCAAAGGGTGGTGTGGCAAAGGAAGGGGAGTGCTTCCATTGTAAGCAACCTGGACACTGGAAGCGCAATTGCAAGCTCTATCTTGAAGAACTTGCTAAGGAAAAGGGAAGTAAGACTTCCACTTCAGGTATTTTTGTTATAGAGGCTAACTTTTCTACTTCCTCATCTTGGGTATTGGATACTGGATGTGGATCTCACATTTGTGCAAATGTGCAGGATCTAAGTAGAAGTAGAAGATTGGCCCGAGGTGAAGTGGACCTACGTGTTGGAAATGGAGCAAGGGTTGCTGCCTTAGCCGTAGGGACTTATGTTCTCACTTTACCTAGTGGATTAGTTTTAGAATTAGACAACTGCTACTTTGTGCCTACTATTAGTAGAAATTTGATTTCTGTTTCTTGTTTGGACAAGAAAGGTTTTTCATTTATAATAAAGGACAAATGTTGTTCTATTTATTTGAATGAAATCTTTTATGGTAGTGCTCAACTTAGCAATGGGTTGTATGTTCTAGACCTCGAAGATCCAATCTATAATGTGAATACCAAGAAGGTCAGATTAAATGATTCAAACCCGACCTATCTCTGGCACTGTCGCTTGGGCCATATAAATGAGACCCGCATATCCAAGCTCCATAAGGATGGACTCTTGGACTCATTTGATTTTGAATCATATGAGACATGTGAGTCATGTTTGTTGGGCAAGATGACCAAAGCCCCATTCACAGGGCAAAGTGAAAGGGCTAATGACTTACTAGGACTCATACATAGTGATGTATGTGGCCCTATGTCTACACAAGCTAGAGGAGGTTTCCAATACTTCATTACTTTCACTGATGACTTCAGCAGATATGGCTATGTGTATCTTATGAGACACAAGTCAGAATCCTTTGAAAAGTTCAAAGAATTCAAGAATGAAGTAGAGAATCAACTCGGGAAGAGTATCAAAGTGCTTCGATCAGATCGAGGTGGAGAGTACTTGGATCGAGAATTCCTTGACTATCTGAAGGAGTGTGGTATAGTATCACAACTCACTCCACCAGGTACACCTCAATGGAATGGTGTATCTGAAAGGAGAAATCGAACTCTGTTAGACATGGTTCGCTCCTATGATGAGTCAAGCTGACCTTCCAAACTCCTTTTGGGGACATGCTCTAGAGACAGCCGCTTTTACACTAAACCGAGTTCCATCTAAATCGGTTCAAAAGACACCATATGAGATATGGAGTGGGAGGCGTCCCAATTTGTCTTTTATGAAGATTTGGGGCTGTGACGCTTATGTGAAACGTCAATCCTCTGACAAACTAGGGCCCAAATCTCAAAAATGCCTTTTTGTTGGGTATCCCAAAGAAACAAAGGGTTACTATTTCTACAATCCTTCTGAGCAAAAAGTGTTTGTTGCTCGAACTGGTGTCTTTTTAGAGAAAGAGTTTATCTCTAAAGGAACTAGTGGGAGGAAAGTAGAACTTGAAGAAATTCAAGAACAACAAGGAGACATCGAACCTGAAATGGAACCTGAACAGACACCACAAGATGTTGTGGTTCAAGAGTCTGTTCCTGTAGCACAGAGCCCACGTAGGTCTGGTAGGATTCGGCGTGAGCCTGAGAGATATGGATTTCTCATGACTCACACTGGTGATGTGATGCTCATGGATCAGGATGAGCCCACAACCTACCAACAAGCTATGTCGGGGCCTGACTCTGAGAAGTGGCTAGTGGCCATGAAATCCGAGATGGAATCCATGTATGAAAACCAAGTATGGACTTTGGTTGACCCACCTGAAGGGGTAAAACCCATAGGGTGCAAATGGGTTTTCAAGAAGAAAACTGACATGGATGGTAATGTGATTACCTTTAAGGGACGATTGGTTGCAAAAGGTTTCAAGCAAATTCATGGTATTGACTATGATGAAACTTTTTCACCAGTTGCTATGCTTAAATCCATCCAAATTTTGTTTGCTATTGCTGCACACTATGATTATGAGATATGGCAAATGGATGTCAAAACTGCATTCCTAAATGGAAAGCTACTTGAGGATGTGTACATGACACAACCTGAGGGTTTTGTCACTCCTGAGAATGCCAATAAAGTGTGCAAGTTGCAAAGGTCCATTTATGGACTGAAGCAAGCTTCTCGAAGTTGGAATCTTCATTTTGATGAATGCAATCAAAGAGTTTGGTTTTATCAAAAATGAAGATGAACCTTGTGTCTACAAGAAGGTTAGTGGGAGCGCTATTGTCTTCTTGGTGTTGTATGTAGATGACATACTACTCATCGGGAATGACATTCCTGAGCTACAGTCTGTGAAGACTTGGCTAGGGAAATGTTTCTCTATGAAGGACTTGGGTGAAGCAGCCTATGTGTTAGGCATCAGGATCTATAGAGATAGATCTAGAAAGCTTCTTGGCCTAAGTCAAAGTACATATATTGACAAGGTGCTAAAGAGGTTTAGCATGCAAGATTCCAAGAAAGGATTCTTGCCCATGTCACATGGTATCACTCTTTCTAGATCTCAGTGTCCGAGTACACCCGAGGAGAGAGAGCGCATGAGTAAGATTCCATATGCCTCAGCAATTGGATCTATCATGTATGCCATGATATGTACTCATCCCGATGTCTCATATGCTTTGAGCATGACGAGTAGGTACCAATCGAACCCCGGTGAGAGTCACTGGACAGCTGTTAAGAACATCCTTAAGTACTTACGAAGGACTAAGGATGCATTCTTGGTCTTTGGAGGTGAAGATGAGCTCGTTGTAAGGGGTTACACCGATGCAAGCTTCCAATCCGATAAGGATGATTTTAGATCGCAATCTGGTTATGTGTTTTGTATTGGTGGTGGTGCTGTGAGCTGGAAGAGTTCAAAGCAAGAGACAGTAGCTGACTCTACAACAGAATCTGAGTACATTGCCGCCTCTGATGCTGCGAAGGAGGCAGTTTGGATCAAGAAGTTCATCACTGAACTTGGAGTGGTTCCAAGCATTGCCGACCCGATAGAGCTCTATTGTGACAACAATGGAGCAATCGCACAGGCTAAGGAACCTCGATCTCACCAGCGATCCAAACACATACTCCGACGCTATCATCTCATCAGGGAGATCATCGAGAGGGGTGATGTAAGGATATGCAGGACTTCGACAGACAGCAACATTGCTGATCCACTGACAAAGCCCCTTACGCAGCAGAAGCATGATAGCCATTCTAGGTCCATCGGTATTAGATACATGGATGATTGGCTTTTAGTGCAAGTGGGAGATTGTTAGTGTTGTGCCCAAAAGGCCAATCATGAGATGATTGTATTTTTTGCACATTGAGTCATGATATTTTATTAAGGCATTAATCCAGCAATTATGTTTGTTGTTTTGTTTCTGCGTAACGTAATAAACATAATTGTAACCCTAGAATAATGATATTCTCAAACGTCCCTAGTCTAGTATTATTGTGGAGCGGGTTGCAATAATACATAATGACTAGCATATGTGGAGACTAATATGAGATATGTAGTCTACATATGGGTACAAGTTGGAGAACTTGTGTACTGGACCGACCCACCATGAGAACACTACATGGATCGTTATATGAGTGTCATAAGTGATTCTCATAGTGATCATGGTATATGTAGTCCTTCGACCTAAGATCATCAAGGTTCCCTACATGTGAGTCACATACTTTGATACTTTCCTTTGTTGCTCGTAACTGAGTGAACTTGAAGGAGGTCATTGGGTATGTCACATCGGTTAAATTCCGCTGCGCTGTTTGACTCCCGAAACCCAACAATATTTCCATGAAAAATGGGCCGAATCCCTCATTTAGTCCTCCATCTTCTCAATTTATGCAATTAAGTCCTCCCACATAACTTTCCTTTGTGCAATTGATTCCTTTAACTTCATAATTCACCATTTTCATCACCAATTCTCTTGGCCTTAGCCAAGTTTAATTCCAAGAGTGTCCAACACTCATTTATGCCCTTTCCATAATTAATTTAAGGTCTCCTAAGCTTACTGAGCTCAACTCCCAATTAGGAAAAAAAAAATTTCCATGTCTCCTCAATTTAATTGCTAAGTTTCCAAATTAGGAAACTCTTTATGCCACTAATCCACTTAACCCTGGACTTAGTCATTTAGCCCTTTCCGGGTGTAACACCTGCTGCCTTCACCACTGCACACAGTGGAGATGCTGGCTTCGCCAATCGGACCCGCATCACTTTTCATGTGGTCTTAATTGTCTTGATCCAAAAGCAATAGCATGTTTGTCTTGCATTATGACACAACCTAACCCTAAATGAGATGCATCAGTATATAGCTCATAGTCCTTTTCAGGATTTGGTAAAACTAACACAGGAGCTATTGCCAACCTGTTTTTCAGCTCTTGGAAGCTTTCCTCGCATTTGCTCTCCTGGACAAACTTCTGGTTCGTTCTAGTTAACTGGGTCGTGGGAGCTGCTATAACAAAAAATTTTGGCAATCCAAGATTGATCTAACCTTTTTAGGATCCACTGCTAATCCTTGATCATTAATCACATGACCCAGAAACCAAATTTCTCAAGTCCAAAATTTACATTTACTTAGCTTCCCATAAATCTTATGTTCTTGGAGCAAGCCAAGCACCATCCTCAGGTGTTTTTTATGAGTTTCCTCATCTTTTGAGTATACCAAAATATCATTAATAAAAACCACCACAAAGTGGTCTAGGTATGCTCTAAACACCCTCTGCATAAGATTCATGAAAAATGTAGGTGCATTTGTGAGCCCAAATGGCATCATTGTATATTCAAAATGTCCATACCTTGTCCTGAAAGCAGTCTTAGGTATGTCTTCCTCCTTAACCCTTAGCTGGAAATAACCAGACCTTAGATCTGTTTTACAAACTATCTTTGCTCCTTTCAACTAATCAAATAAATCTTCAATTCTAGGGAGGGGGTACTTGTTTTTAATGGTTAAGGCATTAAGCTTTCTGTAATCTATACAGAGTCTAAGGGTCCCATCTCTCTCCTTCACAACAAAATAGGTGCTCCCCAAGGAGACACACTAGGTTTGATGAACCCTTTTTCAAGAAATTCATCTAATTGCTTTCTCAATTCTACCATTTCAGGTAATGCCATCCTATATGGAGCAGTAGACATTGGGGCTACTCCTGGTATCAGTTTAATTTCAAACTCCACCTATCTCATGGGTGGCATTCCAGGTAGGTCTATAGGGAAAACCTCTGGGTAATCCTGAACTATAGGAATCTGTCTAAGTTCACTAGCCATTCCCTATTCCTTTAGTTCTAGGCATTCATATTCATTTTCTAGAGTTATTAACTTCAACACTTCAACTTGGTAGTCCAAGGCTAACTCTAGTGACTTGTCCAATTCAAATGGTTTACAACCAGGCATCCATAATTGTCTTGCATGACAATCTATAACTGCTTTATTTTCACTTAGCCAGTTCATGCCTAATATCACATCATAATCATAAGTGTCTAGCATTATTAAGTCTGCTTTCAGTTTCAGCTTGTCAATCTGAATTTCACAATCTTCCACTATGTGATATGTAAATAAGACTTCATTGCCAGCAGTTTTAACCAAATACATGTTTGTCATGTACTTTACTTCTAAATTCATGGTCTTAACCAAGTTAGATGAAATTATGGAGAATCAAGCTCCAGTCTCAAACACTGCAAACACTAATTGGCCATTAAGGTAAATAGTACCTTTCAAGGCCCTTCTGCTTGTCCTCTGCTGACTAGTTTCCTTCTCAACTGCCTCGGCCTCTAGTGCCCCCTGCACCTTTTTGGAGGTCCCCAATTGAAATGCCTTACCAAAATGTGCATTTTGCCTCCTCTATTCCTAAGGCAGCTTAGGTGCATGCCTTCACCCTGGGTTAGGCATATTAGTCCTCATTTGTGGCATAGGTAGCCAACCTCTAGGCCATTTAGAGTTGTACCTCACTGGCATTCTCCTGTCATCCCCTCTTTTAGGACAATCTCTCACCCGGTGATCTAGGGCTCCACACTTGTGGCATCCACTGGTAAGCTTAAAACAGGGCTTGTTGCATGAAATTTTCCACAAGTAGGACACTGAGGACCATATTGTTGTGGCACCTTTTCTTTCTTGCTTCCTTTCCATCCCTCACTTGGTTCAATTTCTTTTCTGGGTCTCTCCTGGGGTCCTTTTTGTGTTCCACTTACACTCTTTGGACCACTTTTGGCTTGCTCCTTGAACCCCTTCTCAAGTGCTATAGCACTTTATACTAGTTGCTACTAGTCTCTAGCTCCCACAGCTCTGAGTATCTGTCTCAGCTTAGGCCGTAAGCCTCTAAAGAACCTTTTGGTCCTTAGCTCTTTCTGCCTATCATACTGAGGAGCATATCTTATCAGGCTATTGAATTTCTATTCATACTCCATTACACTGAAGTCCCCTTGCTTTAACTGGTCAAATTCTACCTACTTCTGATCCTTCTGGGCTTCACTCACATACTACTTTGGAAAACTTGGACGAATTCAGCCCATCTCATGGACCTCCTTCTTGCTGCTGGCCTCCTTTGGTTCTTGTCCTGGTAAGTTCTCTATATAGCTCTCCACTAGAGCTTTACATTCCTTTCCAACCAGAAAAGTGGTTAAAAGCACCTTCGAGGTAGAGGATACATCCATCCTCTCAAATATTTTCTCCACCTGGTAGATCCAGAATTCAGCTTATTCAGGATCACATCCACCCTTGAAAATAGGTGATTTCAAAGCCAGGAATCGTTCCAACTCGCCCTCCTTAGTCCACCTCTTCTTGGTCTTTCTTCTCTAGCTTTTATGTTTGGGGTTCCACCCCTTGGTGGCCCACTTCTGGCTGTAATTTTAGTATTAGGCTCAGTCCTCCTCCTTAGAAACATGTAAGTGTCCATCTCCTCGAACTTTGGGCTTCCTTTTACTTGAGCCCTAGGTTCCTGTCTCACTTTTGACCTCATCCTCCTAGCCCTTGGGTGCCTCATCTCTTCATCACCTTCCTCTTCCCCTCGATTCCTTCCATTTTTGCTTACTTGATCATAGTTCACTAGTTCTTTACCAGGCCTTGTTCCCCTTCTTCCTTCACCTTCCATATTCTTTACTGCTTTTGTTTGTTCTGGACTTTCCTGTGCTTGAGCTTCGCCTTTAGCCAAGGCTTGCATACCTACCACTAGTTGGGCTACTACGGCTTGTAATGTTTCCATCATCTGCTCTATTCTTTCCTGTCTACCTCTACTAGGTCTAGGTACATTTACCCTAGCATTAGTCTATTTGCCAAATCAGGCTCTAAGGCCTTTGCTTGCCTTTCAGGCTCAGCTGTATGTAATCCATCTCTAGGATGGGTTGTTATACTTTCTTCCTGTTCAAGGAATTCACTTTCCCTACCTCAGGTTCTCATCCTGCACTCAAGATGCATTTATGCACATATGCTCAATAAGTCCAAGCCTATTTCATCCTAATTGGGAACAAGTCTACCCAAAACAGTATAGCTTAAACAAAAGCTATAAACCAAAGCTCTGATACCAACAATTCCTGTCATACCCCATACAGGCCCTAGCCTGTGCACTTGTAGTGCTACTCAACTATGCTACCAAGCATTAACACTTACGTTCAACTACTGTACCTATAATGCTTTATAAGTACCTTTACGGCTCAGCCAAGTTCCTTTTAATTGTTCAAAACCTCTACCCATATGGCTAAAGCCTGGAAGGTGCCCCAGGAAGCTAATCAAGTAGTGTTAGGTCATCCCTTGCATTGCAAGGTAAGGCTTAAAAGGTTACTTGCAGTGCAAGGCAAGTTTTAGATACCTTTATAGTTAAGTGCTTTTGGTGTGTGCTCATCAAGTGTGGTATTTCAATGCATGACAACTAAGAAGCCCATATCCATTCAATTTTTGAAACCATAAGCTTTTCATGACCTATGCACCACAAGTTCCAGGAGAGGTTTAACACATTGATGCGAACCCCGATGGTATAAAGACCATGAAATGCGCCCAAGATGTTTTTCAAGCTCCACAAGACATCAAAGAGACTGGGTTTGAAGACCCCCACCCCTAATCAACCTGTGACTAGAAACGAGAAGTATAAGAATACCAAGAACACAAGCACACTTGTGCACCAAGGCAGTCCACAAAGAACCAAAGAGAAAACCTTTCCAAAGAGCAATATTATTTTGGAATTAATCTGTGTGTTTACATCCATAATATGTGCCTTTATATAGGCCTAAACTAGGGTAAAAATCTGGGCAAAATTCGCAGCCCAAGTCACCTAGGAAACCTAGTTACAAAGGACTCAAGAAAACCTAGTCTAACTAGGATTCCTACACCCTTTTAACACATGTTTAAGGTGTGCAGCGAATTCCTTTTATCCTAAGTGACCTAAATCGCTTCCATGGCCTAAATAACATCCTAAATAAGGTAAATAAATAGGAAACTAAAATAAAATACGTTACAACACAAGATTGGCCATAAAAATCCCAAAATAGTCTTCTCAGGTGGTTCCTGCTTGTATCTTCAACTTCAAGCTGAAATTCGAACTTGATGCAGCCATGATTTATCAAAATTCAAAACATGAAAGTTGTAGATCTCTTTCTTATCTTCGAAACCATACCTGAATCACACAAAACGAACTTCTAAATCGAAAGATATGCCCAAAATACTGCAACTGCTTCTGAACCAGTGATGACTCATAAATCACGACTTTGAAGCTAAATTGGACCCCCTTAACGTGCCAACTGGGTTTCATGGTATTTATATGATTTGTAGCTCCAGATGTTAAATTTCCAATGAGTCAAGAATTACTCAATTCTGATCTGTTTAGCTCAAGATATGATTTTTGTACCAGAACATCGCCAATCTATCAACATCCAAGCTTGGCCATAATCTCCATATCATTCCTTCCATGTTCCAGCAACTCCCATCCTTGGTTGTGCCTTCTTTGATCATATCATACATTATGGTCAAAACCAAAAGTACTCATAACATAACTTGGCATTTCATGTATAGCACTTACACAAACGTTTCATAAGTCATCCGAGGCTATTTACACAAAATATCCTCCACACTAGTACTTACATACTTGGAACATTACCAAGAGTACTCAAACTACAAAATGATCATTTGTTATGCATTACATATCCAAGTTCTTAATAGTACCCAAAAGCTACCTTAAGTGTATAATACAATATCAAGGTTTGTAGGAAAAATCGTACAACTACTCCCATAATAAAAAGTGCCATCCATAACACTAATGACCAAGAGCACACATCCATAGTCCTAGACTTATCCCACAAATCTACACAATCCTACAAAAATCAAACACATGAGTTTGTGCAATAAGCATAAATCTTGCACTATGTGCATAATAAGCCAAGTTTTCGGTCTAGAACATAGCTTGGCAAAACTAAGCACTAACTTAGCACACAAGCAACTAATCAAGCTCAAAACCATTTCATGTAACATATACAAAATGGGCTATGAGTTTTCAAAACCCAGTAATAAATCCCTACAGCTCATTGAGCTTATTTAGTTAAACTCGAGGGCTTAACCTCCCATAAACCTGCTTTACCTATAATCAGAGACAAGAAAGCACCAAACCAACATATACAATAGCATACACACATAATAACTACAACTACAAAAGGTTAGCAAGCACAAACAAGTATCCAAGGCACACACCACACAGTTAGTCCCTTATCGGCCGAAGCCAACTAGCAAGTACACACATAGTTGCCATCAAAGCTTTACCATATTAACGCCCATTCTACTAAAGCTCCAAGTTCAACTATAGGTTGGCCTACCTATATTGAACTTTAAATACTTGCCATTAGTAACTAGATACCCACTATTTCACATTAACCCAAAGGTGTCACATTAGCCCATATAGCGTTCTATGATCATTTAGCTCAAACTACCATCACTTAGAAGCCAAAACACTACTTGAACATGGAACAATACCGAAATCAAGTAGTATACCATGATTCTTTACCAATTTCTTGCTTTGGAACTCTCAGCCAACTTGAATCTCAAAGACCAAGCTTGAAAACACAAGTACAAGGTCGCCAATGGCCGAAATCACCAAATATGAGCTTAATTCTTCAATTCAAGCCTTAATTTCCAAGCTTTGCCATGAAATCACCAAGAACATGGAGCTTTGACCTGAGATTAACATTTTCAGCTTAAGTGGAAGCATGCAATCCGGTTATGTGCCAAATGGCACAAAAATGGGGCTAATGCTAGCCCTAGTAAGCCCACTTTTTGCATGGCACACTTTGACCCTTGCATGGACTTTTCACAACATAATTAGCACTTGAAAGAATGTTCAATTTATCCCCCTGGCTTTTTTTTTGCCATTACCACTTAAGTCATTTTACACGCACATTTTGAACCCGATAAGCCTTGGTCAAACATACACATGATATTCTCCATTTTCATTTGAGTCCCTCATTATTTTAATGCATTTTTCTTGCATTTTTGGATTGGGCCAGGCATTTTTCTTTCATTTTTGGAATAGGCACCTATAAATACTCAGATAGGCTCCCAGGTAATAGCCATAAGCCACACTCTCCTTCCGCTCTCTACTTTTAGCAATTTCTCCATCACAGATTGACTTTGGCACCAGAGATCCTTCTCCTACAAAAACACTAAGGGGAGCTCCTAAACCTTATTCTTCAAGTGCTGCAGATATTACTAAGGCGAAGTTCTATTGGAGGTCCAACCAACATGTCCTACATCAAAGATGCGCTAGACCATCATTTAGCATCATCTGTGGGAAATCACTCTCAGGTCACCATAGTGGAGACTCAGTGTTGTTAGGACAATGGTATTTCAAAGTCCCAGTCCGTGCCTGAGCCTCTGGTGGTGAACGTCCAAGCACCCCTAGAGCCTTTCCTTCTTGAGGATGAGCATCCTCTGATGGTCACTATGGGCTTCCTATGAGACTTCTAGTGCTCCATGGTGGCCAAAATGACACAGCAACTTAGGCAAAGATGGTCACATCCACATTTTCATGGAAAGAATACCTCTCCAGAGGTACATCTGGAAAGGGGGCGCCGGTCATCTCGCCAGAGTTCCCCAAATAGAAGCGTCCATGTAGAGCCTTCGATGGAGAACCCCCCGTCTCATGGGCGGTACACAACTAGGACCAGATCAAAAAAACCAAGGATGTCCCAATGATAGAGCCCTTCACTGTAGGAGAAGTCCCCGTCTCTTAACCGTCGAAGTTATTAACCGAGGAGAAGATGTCAATCTTCCTTGCCCCTAGCTCCCACGCAATGGGTAGAAGGTGGTACTACCAACCTGATGGAGAGACTCCTAGAAAGGCCGGGTAAGGTGGAGAAACAGGCCTCTCAAAAGCCCATCTAGTCGAGGCTATAGGAGACACACAGTAGAGCAGAGTCCTCCTTCACCAGCGCGATAGTGGAAGCGCCAATGCCCATTGGTTTTTGATTACCATGCTTGGGAACTTACGATGGGTGAAGTGACCCCCATGCCCACCTAACAAAATACAGAAGCAATATGGTGCTGCATGGGGTTGATGACACCATCTTCTACAAGTGTTTCAAAGTTACCTTGTCTGGACCAGTAACTGTGTGGTACAACTTCATGGCACCAGGAACCATCATGGGCTTGTAAGGGTTGTCCACCGCGTTCACCTTGAAATTCATATGGAGAAAGCCAACAGTGAAGATACCGGTCCAGATGTTTGGAAAAGCCCAAAAGAATGGGGAGTCCATTCAGGACTATGTCGAGAGATTCAATATAAAAGCACTTAGTGTTCTAGACTTCTGCCACAAGATATGAATCCTTGTAATGATCAGGGGCTAATGAGGGATTTGTAGCTTTTCTACAAGTTCTCAAAGGATCCCTTGGACACCCTTAGCAAATTTTATAGAATGGCAGAACAGCACATGACAACTGAGGAACTGAAAATGGGAGGACCACAATCTAAGCATCATCAATCCGAAGGTCATAGTCACCAACCTCTGTATCAGGTCGAGGGAGAAGGCATACCTCAAATGTCTAGGGGAAGAAAGCTAGTGACATTCATCGCCCTAAACATTATAAGGACAAATATCCTCATGGCCATGGAAATATAGGGAACTTTAATCAAACATCCAAGGGCCATGACCTCAGATAACAAAAAGAACATGAAGAAGTATTACCAATTTTATCAGTACCACGGTCATGATACTGAGGATTGCTTCCAATTGAGGAAGTACATTGAGTCCTTAATCAAACAAGGGCAACTTCAGTGCTACTTGTGGATACCATTTTCAAAGGCCTTGGGAAAAATGGATCATGAGAGAAAAGTAGAAGATGGGGAGTATGACTTCGACAGGCGCTCAACTAACTGAAGCCCCATAAAGCACCCCCGCCTTCAGCTAAGGTAATCTAGACCATAACAACTAAATTACCCTCAGCTGAAAGAAAGAGGAAGGTGATGGAGGTTGCAATGATGGAATTTTACAATCCGATGAACAAGCTCATCCTAAGTCACTGGTCAATTGTATAGTTCCCCCATGATGATCTTCTCCTCATCATGGCATAGATAAAAAATTGGGATGTGAAGAGGGTGCTCATTGATGATGGATTGAACATCGACGTCCTATTCACCCACCTATTACCAAACTTGGGTATTTCTATGGGTGATCTCAAGCCCATGACCTCGCCTACCTTTGGAGTTAATCCCTTGGAACTCTTTATGATCAGATGGATTGACCCACCACTGATGCTGAGGGGTACCTCGATCTAGACCAAATAAGAACTCTTTGCTTCCACTATGGTGAGGTTCATCGTCATAAATGTCCCATATTCATACAATGCCATCATTGGAAAATAGATGCAAGGCAACCTCCACCTCTAAGTGCATGTGAAATACCTAATAGTCACATTCAAGGAAAAAGAGGGGGATGTGGAGATACTCATCGACCAATCTGAAGTCAGGAAGGTGTTTGCCAAAGTAAGACAGAGGCCTGCCAAAGTCCACATACAATCTTTGGGGGACACAAACACCCGTGGCGAAGTTGAAATGGAAATGAAAAAGGTGATGTTGAAAAAATAGAAACTAAGGATGTAGAACTAGTCCCTGGTTGAAGTACCCGAGTTGGGAAAAAATTGCCCGAAGGTGACAAGGAAAAACTTGTATCCATTTTATTAATAAACAAAGATCTACTTGCTTACTCCATGAAGGACATGCCCAGAATAAATCCAGGTATAATTCAACACAACCTTAAGGTACGCCCTAAGGTGAGGCCTATTTGGCAGAAAAATTATAGCCTTTCGACACACAAGACCAGTTTCATCAAATCTGAAGTCCAAGAATTAATGGAAGCAGGCATAATAAGGGAAGTCATGTACCCAGAGTGGCTTAGCAACGTTGTCGTTGGCACAACAGAAGATAGCAATAAACTTCAAATGTGCATCGATGTTTGGAATATTAATGACACCTGTCTGAAGGACCCATATCCTCTGCCATCAAACAACCAATTAGTAGACTCCATTGCTGAATATGGTCTACTTAGCATCCTCAATGCTTTTGGCGTGTGTCACCAGATTCAGATGAATCCCAAAGATGAGGAAAAAATTGGCTTCATTACCAAAGTTGGGACCTATTGCTATGTTAGAATGCCTTTCGGCCTTAAAAATGCATGAGCCACATATCAAAGGCTAATGAATAGGGTGTTCAGTTCCCAAATTGGGAGAAACATGAAAGTGTACATCAACAATATGATAGTTAAAAGTTCAATACCTTGTAGTCATATCATAGACTTAGGGGAAACATTCCAGCATCTTCAGAAATTTGGAATCCATCTTAACCTTGAAAGTGTGTTTTGGGTGATTGCAGGCAAATTCCTCATCTTTATGGGATCCAAAAAAGCTATAGATGACAATCCAAAGAAGGTCAAGGCCATACTGGGATTTCAAATTCCTATAACTACCAAGGACATACAGAGGCATATAGGGCGAATAACGGCCCTTAGCAAATTCATTTCCAGGTACGAAGATCGGTGCCAACCATTCTTTAAAGTGCTCACCAAAGCAACCAAAAATGAAGGTAACCTTTGTTGTGAAGAACACCCTTGGAACGAAGATTGCCAAAATGGTTAGGATGAACTCAAAAACTACTAAACCCACTTGTTGAACTTGCGTCAACCAAGAGAGGGAGAACCTTTCATTCTCTAGCTTGTGGTTACTAAGAAAGTAGTAAGTTTGGTACTGGTGAGGGAAGAAAATGGAGGAAAGCTAGAGTGTGTATATTACATCAACAAGTCTTTGCATGATACCGAAGTCAGGTACCCACTATTGCGAAAAGCTATCTACGCCTTAGTCATGGCAAGTAGAAGGCTCCGGCCTTATTTCCAAGGACATTTTATCATGGGACAAAGTAGCCTACCCTTTTGGGATGTCACAAAGAAGGTGGACCATTCGAGGTGGTTGTCAAAGTGCTGTATCGAGCTCGGAGAGCACAACCTCACGTATGAAGTGAAAAAGGCCATAAAAGGCCAGGCTTCAGTAGATTTTATTGCCAAATTGCCCAAGACTGAGGATAAGCTCGATGACCTTAATGATGAGAAGCCTAAATGGGCACTATTTGTAAATGGTGCTTCACGATCAGAACACCAGGGAGCTGGCATAATACTACAACGCTACGAAGGAATAGAAGCCTCGAAAGTTATCAAGTTTGGATTCCAAGTCACCAACAACATCACCAAATATGAAGCCCTTGTAGCAGGATTATGATTGGCAAAAAGAGTTGGTGTGAAGAATCTGAAGCATTACAGTGGCTCACAGTTGGTGGTTTGGAAAACGACAGGGGAATACGGTGCCAAGGATCACAGCCTGGCAAAATACCATGACCTCGTGAAAAAATTGATCCAAGAATTTGGCAAAGTAAAAATAAAAAAGGTACCTCAGAAAGAAAACATCAAACCGGACATATTGGCTAAGTTAAAATAGTCCACCGAAGTACTTGATCACCCTAGCATAGCCATAATGGCACTTGCTACTCCAAACAAGGGGTGGAAAGATTCTATAATGGAATATCTGATTAGTTCATCCATACCCAATGACCCTCATGAAGCAACGAAGATATGGAGGTGCCCAGGAAGGTACTTCATGATCGGGGAATAGTTGTACTGACAAGGGTACGAAAATCCCTTGCAAAGGTGCATCAGTGAAAAGGACACCAAAGTAGTCCTAGAAGAAGTTCATGAAGGAGTTTGTGGATATCGCCTGGGGACTAACACCCTTGCTGAAGTACTACTTCGGTAGGGATATTTTTGGCCTATTCTAAGGAAGGATGCACAATAGTTCATCAAACGATGCGATAAGTGTCAGTGGCATGCACCCATCCAAAGGGTAGCTTTGGAAGTCATCACTTCCGCTAACTATCCTTGCTCTTTCATAGTTTGGGGTATTGGCCTCTTTGGTCCTCTCTTAACAACCTCTAGAGGGCTAAAGTTCTATGTAGTTGTAGTAGATTATCTCACAAAGTAGATTAAGGCAGAACCACTGGCAACAATTTTAGCAAAAGGCATTCAGAAGTTTGTTTGGAAAAGCATCATATGTAGGTTTAGTTGTCTGAGGGTTATAGTAGCAAGTAATGGTTCCTAGTTCATTCCGAAAGGGTTCCAAGAATTTGTCACCAACCTCGGAGTAAAATTACACTTTGCTCTAGTAGCCCACCCACAGAATAGTGGACAAGTTAAAGTATTGACTAGAACGTTAAAAGATGGACTAAAGAGGAGGTTGGAATAGGCCAAGGGAAAATGGCCTAGAGAACTCCCTAGTGTATTATGGAGTTACTGAACAACTACTAGAAGAGCTACTGGTGAAACACCTTTTTCACTTGTATTCGGTATTGAGGCTCTTATCCCTATTGAAGTTGTACAACCGCCCATCAAAGTATAGGTGTTCGATGAAGAAAGGAATAAATTTGGTTTAAGAACCAAACTTGACATGCTTGATGAACATAAGGAGATGGCTGAACTTAGAAGAAAAGTTTTCTAGCAAAAGGAAGCCATCGCAACGAACTTGCATATCAAACCTAAAGGGATAAAAAACGGAGACCTTGTTCTCCAAAAGGCTGAACTGGAATCCCGAAGACCATCTCATGGCGCACTTCGGGAAAATTAGGAAGGACCTTATTTGGTCCTTGGAGAAGTTTGGCCAGAAGTCTATAAACTTGGAAACACTGAAGGAGAAGAGTTAAAGAACACATGGCATTCAGACTCTTTGAAAAAATTTTACACCTAGAAAGTGCTATAAACTTAGATATTTCTATGAAAGTAATCTAAACCTCCCAAAGGAGATTAGCTGAATTTGACAATCTTCGAAGTTGCCTAAGCATTTTGTGCATAGCAAGTTTGATGAAAACATTGCTTGAATTCCATTTCAAAACACTTAGAAAAATACTCATTACCCATAATTTTTTGAAAGTGATAGAATATCACCTTTGAAAAGGTTTAAGGTTTTGAAATCTTGATAATATTCTTCTCGAGAAACTACTCAACTGAATGTGTCAAGCTTTGCAATGCCAAAGATGGTAAGCTAGCCAAAAACGGAAAATGGGTTTAGTAAACAACTTAAAGGTTAAATCATTTCACCGAAAGTGAGAAAAAAATTTCTCAAGCATGCAAAGGCCATCCAAAGTTGCAACACTTGTCATGGACTAAGCCAAAATTTTGTAGAAACAAAATGAAGGTATTCTATTTAAAAGAAGATAAAGAGTACAAAGGAAGAAGAGTAAAAAAAAAAAAATAGGGGAGAGCTACGAAGGCCCTATTGTTACCCACTTTGGGGTTGTCCAATTATGGTGCCAAAACTATGCATTTAAACTCCCAGGTTTGGTGTGTCCTGTAGGTCATCAGTACAACACCCCTAGTGTACATACTCAAGTGGCCCTCTTGAGCAATATGTAAATACATGCATATTGGTCTAACCATAACACACATATTTACATTTCATGCGCACTATGGCAGCTAAGAAGGAAAACACTAGCACAAGTCTTAGTTTCCGCTTCCACACATTAGCCAATCCTATTAAGTTCTGTTGACCAGCTACTGCACCTGTAACTTCCACTAATAAACTGTATCATTCTAGCCTCATACCCCACTATTTTCTTTACTCCATTACCAATTAGCGACTTATAGAAAACCGATGAATTTTTTTTACATCAATAGCCCACCTAGGGACCAAGTTATGGATTTTTTAAGTTGGTTACAAAATTCTGACCAAATGAACAGTAACTTAGCCAACTTTGCAACGTCATATCTTTGCTACAGTGCTCTAAATCCAGAAATTCCAAATCCCAATTAACCCTGTAGATGTCCTCTAGATTTGGTCAAAATTTCAAACCAAGATTCATTATACACAGGGAGATATTAAACTTTAGGTCCAGAGTCGAATTTCTGGCAACTTTTGGACCATTTTGCCCATACAATTTTTCCAAACATGCAAACACTTCATTCACAAGGAGAAAGCCCTCCAAGGCTATCCCATATATGTCCATTACACATAGGAATTACATTCCCTTTCTTTTAACAACTTTATGTGGCCAAAACAGAATTTACAAGTAAGCAGCCCATCATTCACACTTAGGCAGCTTTGCACCACATCACTTACATAGTCAAAACATTACTCAAATGTTCACAAACTTGTCTCATTTTAGATACATTACATGTACATGCACACATGAACTAAATAATGGTCTTAACTCAGCTAAATATGCACCCTAAGTTACAGGAGTTCCTGAGACACAATGGACTCCACAACAGGATGCTGGACAGCTGCTGGACAACACAATAAGTACCACCATTAAAAATACCAAATGTGCTCCTAAAATCACCAAAATTTCCAGATCATAACTAGATATATGGAAGTTCATGTACCGGATATTTCAGATCAAAACTCAAGCCAAAAAGGTTAGTTTGAAGTTGATCTTTCTGGTGGACCTGAAATGACAGAATTGAGGGGAGTAAGTTTCATTGAGAAACTTAGTAAGGGTAACACTTGGTTTCTTAAGGTAATGTGATCCTCATTAAAAAATGAATCCAAAGACACTAAAACAAAAAAAAAACAATGCATATATACAAGATATAGCAACCAAATCCAGTAGCCATTCACAACCAACAAACACATGAAATGCAGCAGCAACAATAACCATGGGTTAGTCCATAAAACACATAATAAACATAACCAAATCACTATGGACGCCCTCCTCAAGCTAATGCTTGGTCTTAGGAGGTTTTTAACAGTATTTAGAACTAAATTTGGGCTCTAGGAATGCTTATTTCGCTGCCATCATTGTGCACTTGACAATAGGTCACAAAACCTTCAATAAGTGCACTCCCTTCACTAAGCTTGGTTCATCAAGCTCATGGCTCTCTTCCAAGCTTAGCCCTAGCTCCATGGTTGTTTTAAAACATAGAAAACAACCCATGAGAGCAAGACAACCCTTACCAAAGTGGGTAGGCTGAAAATGAAGCTTGATCCTTGAAGTATCCAAGAAATAGCTCTAGTTTGCTTCCAATTGCTTCCTTTTGCCTTTAATTTCAATCAATTGCAAGTTTGAAGGTGTGGTGGCTATGGAGGAAGTATGGCTGTGTTCTTGGGCTGGGGGAGGACGAAAATGAGAGAGGGATAAGTGATTTGGCCACTTAAATGGCCTTAAATGAGCTTAAGGGCACAAAACACACTTAACAAGCTTAACCCTGCTTTATGTCATTTTCTTTCTCACTAATTATGGTTTCTTTGTCTTAAAATCATTGGTACACATGTGCCCAACATTTTTGACTAATTATCTAGCCTTGGCTGCCTGCCCCATGGTGGGATAACCCCACAATTCCACCCTTAGACTTAAGTCAAAAGCTTGAACACCTTAAGGTTTACACTAGGAAATTTAGGTCCTTATTGCCTTTAGTATTTCCTTTGTCCAAACTTGTCTTCCATGAGTAATTTGGTCCTCCAATAGCACTTTCATACCATTTATATCCTTCCCATAACTCTCCAAGTCCCTTTCTTGAGAGTTTTACAATTGAGTACCCAAATTTCCAAAACCTTACAAAAAAGTCCTTAGGTTGCTTGACAAACAAGCAATCCTTTAGGCTTTTCTTGGGGGCCAGGTTACCAACTTGGAACACTTTTAAGGAAGATTTGATCATGCCTTTTACCCCTCACGCTTCAATCACTATGGTGAGAATTACACAATATAATGGTTTTTAGCCATTATGACACACTTGTAATTCTCCCATTTTTTGAGGTGGTAACACCTATGGCTTTTCTTGTCCACCTTCAGGCTTCTTGAGTCTATCATCCTCTGAGTCATTTTCATAATCACCAACATCTTCAGTTGAAAGAGGATGCTCAGGAAGGTTGAGGGACTAATTCTTTGACCACGGCAAAGATGGTCACTTGGAAATGTCAAGGGCTCTGAGAAAGGTGATATCGAGGTCTAGAAAATATGAGTGAACATGATGGTGAGCAAGGCAGAAACCACCTTGGAACAAAGATTTTGTTGCATCATCTGCCTTGGCCTTCTCAACCTTCAAAACATCCACCTCTTTCATTAGGCCCTTCATCTCCTTTTATGCCTTCTTCTTCTTATTCTTCCACTTCTGTAGCTAATCAACCTCGACAATAAGTTCAGCATTGATTTCCAATGCCTTAGTCAAATCGGCAATTGTGTCCTTCTTTTCCATCCAAAAAGTCTCTCCCATTGAACTCTACTCTGCTAGCTTCACCCTAAGGTCAAGAATTTTGAAAGAACATTCCTCGAGGAGTTCCTTCTGGCACTCCAGCATCTCTTGATGAAGCTTGGCTAGGTCCTCCTTGGCAATCTTGTTGAGTTTGCCATACTTGAGGCATGAGCTCGCGAACATCTCTCTTGCCTTGGCCAAGTTCTCCTCCAATTGACCTTAGATGGTGGATTGCTTTGATGCCTATGCCCAAGGATAGCTTTTGTATGCGAGCAACTGCATGATGAAAGAGCTTTATGTGAGATACAATAGCTTGGAGGCCTAAATTTTTTCAAAGTACTAAAGAAAGAAGGATTACCAAAGCAGTGCACTAAAAAATGCGAGCAGCAAGAATCACTTTATTTGGATAATCATTTGTTAGAGATTGGAAGGCTGCGTTTGTGATAATGCCCTTGGCATTTTATCTTTAGGGATCTTCGAATCCCAAATGGCTCACTTCTGAGCATGGTCCACCATCCACCTTATCTAGGCCTGGTCGTCTGTAAAATCATGCTGAAGTTCCCTCCCCACATTGTCTCTTAAGCATTCATCTGCAAAATCTAAAATGCCAAAAAATAAAAAATTCATAGATGAATGACTAAGAGATGAACCTGGTAAGACTTCCATGTTTTGCTCATCAGAGTCACTGACATTAAGGCCCTAGGCAAGGACCTCCTAACCTTTTTGCCTTCACATCTTTTCAACCTCCTCAGCCAAAATGACCCCAAGCGAAGTCCATAAGGTCCCCATAGCGACATCGGGATTGAGAAGAATTGATAAGATCGCCGCCTTTGACGAAGGATTAATGCCTTTGGCGGAGTGGTCCACAGCTTTGGTCACAATTTTAGGGTAAGGAGAAAGGGAGTCCTCCGCTACTTTCTTTGGCTTCTAAGCCATTGAAGACTATCCTGCCTATTCCATCTTTCTTGTTGGCGCCTTTTTCTTCTGCCCCCCCTTCTCAGCTTGACCAAGGAACAAACTCTTGTAGAAGGTTGCGGATGTTAGTATTGTGCCCAAAAGCCAATCATGAGATGATTGTACTTTCTCACATTGAGTCATGATATTTTGTTAAGGCATTAATCCAACAATTATGTTTTTTGTTTTGTTTCTGTGTAACTTAACAAACATAATCGTAACCTTAGAATAATGATATTCTTAAACGTCCCTGGTCTAGTATTATTGTGGAACGGGTTGCAATAATACATAACGACTAGCATATGTGGAGACTAATATGAGATATGTAGTCTACATATGGGTACAAGTTGGAGAACTTGTGTACTGGACCGACCCACCATGAGAACACTACATGGATCGTTATATGAGTGTCATAAGTGATTCTCATAGTGATCATGGTATATGTAGTCCTTCGACCTAAGATCATCAAGGTTCCCTACATGTGAGTCACATACTTTGATACTTTCCTTTGTTGCTCGTAACTGAGTGAACTTGAAGGAGGTCATTGGGTATGTCACATATCATGCGGAGGGATTTGTATGATCAAGATGGGATTTGTCCCTCCTATGTAATGGGAGTGATATCTTCGGGCCCCTTGATAGAGTGAGACTTAGAAAATGCATGGCCATGCTCGGATGAGTTGATATACGATATCAATGTCATCAGCTTAAGTTAGTCTACTCGGTAATCAAGAAACCAAAGATTGGGCTATACGAGAGTGACACATTCCATGTCTCGTGCTTAGTCTTGATATCTTGGACAAAGGGACAATGGCATATATCAATGATGATCATAAAGGTTTAGTCGAATCATCGACAATCTTGTCACTTGGGTAGCAATGATGTGTTGCTAGACACCGCTCATTGCTTATGATCATAAATGTGATTTATGATCATTGCCAACATGGCAAGAGCCTATTGGGTCGCACACATAGAGCTATTTGGATCATTAGAGTGCATGGGCTAATTATTTGGGTTATGGTTTCACTTTAATTTCATATTAATAATGGGCCAAAGAGTTGAGCCATTATTAAGCCCGAAATTAAATCCTAATTGGATTAGGGCTTTGAAACCCATTAGGCCTGGAAGTTGAGTCTCAAATTAAATACAACTTTTAAGTGAGAAATTCGCAGGTCTCCTTGCCCTAGCCTCCAAAAGGGTAGCCACACTCTTCTCTTGCAATTCCTTGGAGGACGCAAGCTAGCACTGCGAGCGCAAGAGAAACGCATTTGCCGGGATGTGGTGGGAGCGTGGTGATCCCGAGAGGCTCGTGTGGATACCATAGAGGGCCTGAACACATCAACTGTTCAGGTTTTGTGATTCGACTCTGCAGTTGAGTGAGAGATCTCAACCGAAAATTAGGTATGAAAATTTTTGAACACCCGGTTTACCCCGTTTCACTTAGATCCTGGAGGGTTTCGGTTAAATTCTGCTGCGCTGTTTGGCTCCCGAAACCCTACAGCGGATTTGTCACCCATTTCTACAAAAAGGAAAAATATCAGTGTAAGTATCAAAAATCCAGAAAGACACAAGTTTGAAAGTAACTTATTCTTTGCAAGGGCAGAATATGAGAGTTATCCCCGAATGAGTAGAACTAGCCAAGTGTTCTTCCCATCCACTGTTGGCTTTGGCATATTCTCATCAATGACATGCTCTTTGATGACCATTAACTTTCGAAGGACCTCTTCAGTCATGAAATTTCATCTAATAGGAAAAGGATACAGTCGACGTGAAGAGGCCTAACCTGTCTAATCAACTACGGCCTTACTGCAACCATGGAACTCCTTGAATTAGGACTCTAGTTCAAGGGTAAGCAACTTCAACGGGTCCATCACATCGATAGCCAGAGTCCTAGAGGGCCACTTCATAGGCATGTTTTTCCATTTTCCATCCATCTCCATGATGAAATACTTTTTTTCCATCCTCATCAGCTATCCTTGGTTTCAAAGTTGGAAGTGAATTTCTTACTCCCAGTTCCCTGAGGGAGCAAGAAGTAAAATCTCCCGTTCGGGATGAGATGAAGTTTATAATATTGCATGAAAAAATGAAGTGAGGGGCTATCTTGAAGGCCACACACTTGGAAAGAAAGGAATTGAAGTAATAGTATGAGTTTGGTGGCAGCTAGTAGCATCTATGCCATGAAATTGTGAAAAGCCACTCACCATCTTCGGGGGGAGGGGGGATACCTATTACCACCTCACAAAAAATGGGAGAATTAGAAAGTATGGAACAATCGTAAAAAACTATTATATTGTGTATTTATCATCATAGTGATTAAAGTGTGAGGGGTAAAGGGCATGATCAACACCTCCTCGAAAGTGTTCCAAGTTGGTAACTTGGCCCTCAAGTTGGTAACCTGACCTATGGACTTTTTTGTAAGGTTTTGGAAATTTGGGTACTCAATTGAAAAAATCTTAAGAAAAAGATTTGGAGAGTTATGAAAAGGATATGAATGGTATGAAATTGCTATTAAAAGACTAAATTTCTTATGAAAGATAACTAAGGAAAAAGAAAACACAAAAGGCATAAAGGACCTAAGTGTTCTAATGTAGCCCTTAAGATGTGTATGTATTTGACTTAAGTCAAAAGCCAAAATTGTGGAAGGAAGGGCTACTATGGGATGATAAGAATGTCAAAGTTGTGGGCCATGAGTTTAAGACTAAGAAACCATGGTTTGGAAGTAAGGAAAATGACGTAAAGCACGATTAAGACTACTTAAGTGTGTTTAGAGTACTTTTGACCATTTAGGTAGTCAAGACCACCTTTTCTTCTCCCATATTCGACCCACACCAACCATCTTCACCTTCATAGCTCCTCCACAGCCACCATACCTCCAAGCTTAAAGCTAAGAGCAATTGAAAGCAAGAAAAAGCAATTGGAAGCTATTTAGTGCTAAGACTTGAGTGCATCTAGGATCAAGCTCCAATTTTTTCATAGAGTCAAGGTAAGGAGTTCTCTTACTCCCATCGACTATTTACTGTATTATTCAAACATCCATGTAGCCAGGGACTAAGTTTGGAAAAGGGCCAAGTGCGTGATGAACCAAGCTTAGTGAGGTGAGTGCACTTAGTGGAGGATTTGTGACCTAGTGTTAAGTGCACAATGATGGCAACAAATTTCAGGGTTTCTAGAGCTCAAAGTTAGTACTAACTAGTGTTAAAACTCTCCTTAAACAAAGCTTATGATTGAAGAGGGCTTCCATAGTGATTTGATTATGTTTATTTTATGTTTTATGGACTAACCAATGCATATTGGTGTTGCCACATACATTTGTTTGTTGTTTTTGTTTTGCTGTTGCATTTGGTTGTTCTATGTTGGATATTTGCATTCTGTTTTCTTTATGTTTTAGTGTATTTGGATGCAGGTGATATCAAGGGTTACATTACGTTAAGACTATAAGTGTTCTCCTCTCTAAGTTTCACAATGAAAATTACTCTCCTCGAATCTGCGCATTTCAGGTTTGAGAGAAATATGGCATTTGTTATGACCTCACAAAATAGGAGAATTACAAGTGTGTCATAATGGCTAAAAACCATTATATTGTGTAATTCTCACCATGGTGATTGAAGTGTAGGGGGTAAAAGGCATGATTAACACCTCCTTAAAAGTGTTCCAAGTTGGTAAACTGGCCCCCAAGAAAAGCCTTTAAGATTGCTTGTTTGTCAAGCAACCTATGGACTTTTTTGTAAGGTTTTGGAAATTCGGGTACTCAATTGCAAAAGTCTCAAGAAAGAGACTTGGAGATTTATGGGAAGGATATGAATGGTATGAAAGTGCTACTAGAGGACCAAATTGCTCATGGAAGACAAGTTTGGACAAAGGAAACATTAAAGGCAATAAGGACCTAAATGTCCTAGCGTAAACCTTAAGGTGTTCAAGCTTTTGACTTATGTCTAAGGGTGGAATTGTGGGGTTATCCCACCAGGCGGGAGGCTGCCAGGACTGGATAATTAGTCAAAAATATTGGGCACATGTGTACCAATGAGTTTAAGACAAAGAAACCATAATTAGTGAGAAGGAAAATGACATAAAGCAAGGTTAAGCTTGTTAAGTGTGTTTTGTGCCCTTAAGCTCATTTAAGGCCATTTAAGTGGCCAAATCACTTATCCCTCTCTCATTTTCGTCCTCCCCCAGCCCAAGAACACAGCCATACTTCCTCCATAGCCACCACACCTTCAAACTTGCAATTGATTGAAATTGAAGGCAAAAGGAAGCAATTGGAAGCAAACTAGAGCTATTTCTTGGATACTTCAAGGATCAAGCTTGATTTTCAGCCTACCCACTTTGGTAAGGGTTCTCTTGCTCTCATGGACTGTTTTCTGTATTTTCAAACATCCATGGAGCTAGGGCTAAGCTTGGAAGAGAGCCATGAGCTTGATGAACCAAGCTTAGTGAGGGGAGTGCACTTATTGAAGGTTTTGTGACCTAGTGTGAAGTGCACAATGATGGCAGTAAAGTGAGGGTTTCTAGAGCCCAAAGTTAGTACTAACTACTGTTAAAATCCTCCTAAGACCAAGCATTAGCTTGAGGAGGGCTGCCATAGTGATTTATTTATGTTTATTATGTGTTTTATGGACTAACCTATGGTATATGTTGCTGCCACATTTCATGTGTTTGTTGGTTGTGAATGGCTGCTGCATTTGGTTGCTATATCTTGTATATATGCATTGTGGTTTTTGTGTTTTAGTGTCTTTGGATGCAGGTTTTAATGAGGGTCACATTGCCTATTGAATCCAAGTGTTACCCTTACTAAGTTTCTCAATGAAACTTACTCCCCTCAATTCTGTCATTTCAGGTCCAGCTGAAAGATCACCTTCAAACTAACCTTTGTGGTTTGATTTTTGATCTGAAATTTCAGGTACATGAACTTCCATATGTCTAGTTATGATCTGGAAAGTTTGGTGATTTTAGGAGCACATTTGGTATTTTTAATGGTGGTACTTATTGTGTTGTGCAGCAGCTGTCCAGCATCCTGTTCTGGAGTCCATTGTGTCTCAGGCACTCCTGTAACTTAGGGTGTGTATTTAGCTGAGTTAAGACCATATTGTAGTGCATGTATGCATGTACATGTATTGTATGTAAGATGAGACAAGTATGTGAACATTTGAGTAATGTTTTGGGTATGTAAGTGATGTGGTTCAAAGCTGCCTAAGTGTGAATGATGGGCTGCTTACTTATAAATTCTGTTTTGGTCACATAAAGTTGTTAAAATCAAGGGAATGTAATTCCTATGTGTAATGGACATATATGGGGTAGCCTTGGAGGGCTTTTCCCTTGTGAATGAAGTGTTTGCATACTTATGAAATTTTGTATGGGCAAAATGGTTATAAAGTGACTAGAATTTCGAATCTGGACTTAAAGTTCTATATCTCCCTATGTACAAGGAGTATTTGTATGAAATTTTGACCACACCTAGAGAACATCAAGAGATTGAACATCAAAAGATATGACGTTGCAAATCTGGCTAAGTTACTATTTATTTGGTCAGAATTTTGTAACCAACTTAAAAAATCCATAACTTGGTCGATAGGTGGGCTATTGATGTAAAACAAAATTCCTTGGTTTGCTCTAAGTCTCTACTTGATAATGGAGCAAGGGAAATATGTGGTACTGTTAGTGTTGTGCCAAAAAAGGCCAATCATGAGATGACTGTATTTTTGCACATTGAGTCATGATATTTTATTATGGCATTAATCTAGCAATTATGTTTGTTGTTTTTGTTTCTGTGTAACTTAAAAAACATAATTGTAACCCTAGAATAATGATATTCTCAAATGTCCCTAGTCTAGTATTATTGTGGAGTGGGTTGCAATAATACATAATGACTAGCATATGTGGAAACTAATATGAGATATGTGGTCTGCATATGGGTACAAGTTGGAGAACTTGTGTACTAGACCGACCCACCATGAAAACACTACATGGATCATTATATGAGCGTCATAAGTGATTCTCATAGTGATCATGGTATATGTAGTCCTTCGACCTAAGATCATCAAGGTTCCCTACATGTGAGTCACATACTTTGATACTTTCCTTTGTTGCTCGTAACTGAGTGAACTTGAAGGAGGTCGTTGGGTATGTCACATATCATGCAGAGGGATTTGTTTGATCAAGATGGGATTTGTCCCTCCTATGTAACGGGAGTGATATCTTCGGGCCCCTTGATAGAGTAAGACTTAGAGAAATGCATGGCCATGCTGGATGAGTTGATATACGATATGAATGTCATCAGTTAAAGTTGGTCTACTCGGTAATCAAGAAACCAATGATTGGGCTATACGAGAGTGACACATTCCATGTCTCGTGCTTAGTCTTCATATCTTGGAAAAAGGGACAGTGGCATATATCGGTGATGATCATAAAGGTTTAGTCAAATCATCGACAATCTTGTTACTTGGGTAGCAATGATGTGTTGGTAGACATCGCTCATTGCTTATGATCATAAATGTGATTTATGATCATTTCCAACGTGGTAAGAGCCTATTGGGTCGCACACATAGAGCTATTTGGATCATTAGAGTGCATGGGCTAATAATTTTGGTTTTGGGTTCACAATAATTTTGTATTAATAATGGGCCCAAAAGTTGAGCCATTATTAAGCTTGAAATTAAAGCCTAATTGGATTAGGGCTTTGAAACCTATTAGGCCTGGAAGTTGAGTCTCACTATAAATACAACTTCTAGTAAGAAATTCGCAGGCCTCCTTGCCCTAGCCTCCTGAAAGGACAGTCGCACTCTTCTCTTGCAATTCCTTGGAGGACGCAAGCTAGCACTACGAGCGCAAGAGAAATGTATCTGCCAGGACGCGGTGGAAGTGTGGTGATCCTGAGAGGCTCGTGTGGATACCATATAAAGCTTGAACATGTCAAATGTTCAAGTTTTGTGATTCGACTCTATTGTTGAGTGAGGGATCTCAACCAAAAATTAGGTATGAAAATTTTCGAACACTCGGTTTACCCCGTTTCACTTGGATCATGGAGGGTTTCGGTTAAATTCTGCTACACTGTTTGGCTCCCGAAACGCAACAGGTACATGGCTAGAATGATACCGTTTATTAGTGGAACTTACAGGTGCAGTGGCTAGTCACTAAAACTTAACAAGATTGCCTAATGTGTGGAAGCCAAAACTAATACATGTACTAATGTTTTCCTTCTTAGCTGCCATAGTGTGCATAAATGTAAATATGTGTGTTATGGTTAGACCAATATGCATGTATTTGCATAGTGCTCAGGAGGGTCACTTGAGTATGTACACTAGGGGTGTTGTGCTGATGACCTACAGTACACACCAATCCTGGGAGTTTAAATGCACAGTTTTGGCATAATTACTGGACTACCCCGGAGTAGGTAACAGAAGTTGGTATCAGAGCATGGTTTGTACATGTACATAGCATATACTTGCATTGCGTGCATCTACATACATCAACTCAGTTTGGTCAGCTGCCAGTGTCAAGTAGCATTGAAATACCTATGATCTTTCTATGTGCTCTATGATGAATCATCAATTCGGAAAGTAAACATGGTTGCCACTAGGAGAGGATAACCACCCCAAATGCCTCCTACTAATTATGGGCAACAAAGAAATGGACATAATAGAAGGAATCGAGGGCAACAGGTGGTACCAATCCCTGAAGTGGCTCAAGTTTGGTTAGAACTTCATAGAAACTTAGCTCTAATAAATGAGAACTTAGTAAGGCTTATTCAAGCACAACAGCAAGGAGTCCAAGTAGGTCCAGCAGAACCAGTTCAAGATGCACAGTAGCAAATAGAAGACGATACTAGGAAGACATCTGAATATGTTCCTTCCGGAAGCTTAGAAGACACAAATGATGAGACCATTGAGGTAGAGGATGAGGATAGGAGAAATCTGAGAGGCAGAAGAGTAAGATCTGAGATTGGTTAGGTGTCCAGGACCAATCCCTCAGTTTATGACCATTCCTCCACTCAGAATGAGATTGAGGAAGTCCATGAGAGAAGATCCAGGAGAAGGCAGAGAGATCATAGAGAGCACCACCATATAGAGGGCTCTCACATATCTAGGAGACATAGATCAGAGGATCTGGAAGGCATGGATGAAGTCAGACTGTTGGAGAGGTTCGAAGGCCTAAGACCTCCATAGTTTGATGGAAGAGCTGGGCCAGAGAGAGTTGAGGAGTGGTGAATCTTTAGAGAAGAGATGTTTGAGAGGATGCCACTCAGCTTCACTATGATGGTGTCACTGGCTACTTACAACTTGGTAGGCAGTGCAAAGATGTGGTGGAGAAACACTAAAGATAGGTATGTTGTCCAGAGGAGTAGAAGGACAAGAGAAAGCATAAAAATGACCTGGCCAGAGTTCACCCAGTTGTTCTAGAAATAGTACATCAATGATGCCATCAAGGATATGAAGCAAGCTGAATTTGATGCTCTAAGGCAGGACAACCTCAGTGTCCTAGAGTATGAGCACAAATTAAATTAGCTAGTGAGGTATGCTCCTCAGTATCATGGACTAAAGAAGTTGAAGGCCAAAAGATTTGTTAGAGGCCTAAAGTCAGACATTAGCGAGGATGTTAGACCTTTTGGAGTAGTTACATACTATGAAGTAGTGTAGAAAGCTCTATTAGTAGAGCAAGAGGAGTATTAGACTAAGTACTTTACCAGTGGACCAAGGGAAAGTAGTCAGGCAGGAGGCAAGCAGAAAAAGCCACCATATGGCAAAGGAATTGCCAAGAATTCTCATGTTGGTGGTGAGGGCAAGGTTAAGGGGAAGTTCCCTGGCCCAAGATGCCCTAAATGAAAGAGGCTTCATGGAAAGAAACCTTGCTATTTTGACACCCAAGCATGTCTAAGATGTGGATCTATGGATCATTGGATCAAAGACTGCCAACAGGCTCAAAGAAGGCCAGAAGACCAAGGTCCAGTAAGGCCTATTAGGGCAAGAGCTAGAGGAGGAGCACCTAGGGAGGGACAACAGACGCTATTTCCTCGAGTGCCTTGGCCTCCAGTGTAGAGAGCTGGCAGAGTCTTCTAAGTGGATAGGCCAAAGCCATCTGAGCAAGGAGGAGCACTAAAAAGTAACATTTACCTTAATGGTATGCCTATTAGTGTTCTGTTTCATACTAGTGCATCTGTTTCTATAATGTCTACGAAATTTGTTAATGCCATGAAATTGCCTACTGAAATCATGCCTAGGATATCCTTAGTGAAAACAGCAGGTAGTCAATGTCTTTTCACTAATGACCTAGCTAAGGATTGTGAGCTAGTAGTAGGAAAGACAAAGGTTCTGACTAATATGCTTGTGTTGGACATTCCTAAGTATGATTTAGTGCTGGGTATGAAGTGGCTTGCTATGCGTAACATAAGAAATGATTGTGCTAAGAGGGAAATCACAATGCCTGATGGTGAAGTGCATGCATTAGTGAATTCTAAGGAATTAGTGTATGAAATGCATGGCATAGAGCTAGAGGTACTAGATGAGATACCTGTGATTTCTGAGCATGATTATTGTTATGCATTGAATCAATTGCATTGTAAAGAAGAAGTGGATAGAATACCTGTAGTGAGAGACTTTCCACAAGTCTTTTCTA
This sequence comes from Aquilaria sinensis, assembly GCA_005392925.1. Classification (NCBI taxonomy): domain Eukaryota; kingdom Viridiplantae; phylum Streptophyta; class Magnoliopsida; order Malvales; family Thymelaeaceae; genus Aquilaria; species Aquilaria sinensis. Next base: position 24,652 of record SMDT01000918.1, on the reverse strand, counting down.
AAGACCTACCAGGTATTCCCCCACAAACGGAGATTGAGTTTCAATTCAAGTTGCAACTAGGAGCTAGTCCAATGTCCATACCTCCTTACAGAATACCACTCACAGAGATGAATGAGCTCAAGAAACAACTTGATGAACTTCTTGAAAAAGGGTTCATAAGGCCAAGTGTTTCACCATGGGGAGCTCCTATTCTATTTGTGAAAAAAAAGGATGGATCTTTGAGACTATGCATTGACTATAGGAAGCTCAATGCAGTGACTATCAAGAACAAGTATCCACTCCCTAAGATTGAGGATCTTTTTTAGCAACTCAAGGGAGATGACATCTTCTCCAAAATAGATTTGAGATCTGGATACTTCCAGTTGAGAGTAAAGGAAGAGGATATTTCTAATACTGCATTTAGGACCAGATATGGGCATTATGAGTACACAGTCATGCCATTTGGTTTGAGTAATGCCCTAGCTACTTTTATGGACCTGATGAACAAGGTGTTCGGACCACATCTGGACAAATTTGTGGTTGTGTTCACTCATGACATCCTAGTGTATTCCAAGGATAAAAATGAACAGGAACATCATCTGAAGATTTTCCTAAAGACTCTATTGGAACATCTGCTTTATGCCAAGTTATCCAAGAGTGAATTCTAGATAAGGGAAGTGTCTTTCCTAGGACACATCATAGATGTACAAGGCCTTAAGGCAGACCCTGAAAAGGTCAAGGCAGTGCAAGAACGGGGAAGACCAAAGACTATAAAGGATATCAGGAGAGGACAAAGGTTCCTTGTATCAATCCTTTGCCCACAAGAAAGAGTTGCTATACTTCAAGGACCAAAATTATGTGCCTAAAGGACCAAGTTAGCTGTAAGATACATAGGTCCTTATGAGATCTTGGACAGAGTTGGGAAGGTAGCATATAGGTTAGATTTATTGCCAAGCATGTCAAGTATTCATAATGTTTTTCACATCAATATGCTTAAGAAGTGTCTATTAGACACAAAGCATGCTATTGTAATGGAAGACATATAGTTGGAACCTAACTTGATATATGCAAAGAAACCTATAGCTATCTTAGCCAAGGATACCAGAAGGTTAAGAAACAAACATATTCCCATGGTTCACACCACATTGAAAGAGAAACAACTGAGTAAACTAAAAGAGACCTTATGAAAAGGTATCCTGAAGAATACCCGAAGCTAAAGGCCATTTTAGAGGACCAAATTTTTAAGAGGGGGACGATTGTTATCACCTCACAAAATGGGAGAATTACAAGTGTGTTATAATGGCTAAAAACCATTATATTGTGTAATTTTCACCATGGTGATTGAAGTGTGGAGGGTAAAAAGCATGATCAACACCTCCGTAAAAGTGTTCCAAGTTGGTAACTTGGCCCCCAATAAAAGCCTTAAAGATTGCTTGTTTGTCAAGCAACCTATGGACTTTTTTGTAAGGTTTTGGAAATTCGGGTACTCAATTGCAAAAGTCTCAAGAAAGAGACTTGGAGAGTTATGGGAAGGATATGAATAGTATGAAAGTGCTACTGGAGGACCAAATTGCTCACGGAAGACAAGTTTGGACAAAGGAAACATTAAAGGCAATAAGGACCAAAATGTCCTAGTGTAAACCTTAAGGTTTTCAAGCTTTTGACTTAAGTCTAAGTGTGGAATTATGGGGTTATCCCACCATGGGGGAGGCTGCTAAGACTTGATAATTAGTCAAAAAATTTGGGCACATGTGTACCAATGATTTTAAGACAAAGAAACCATAATTAGTGACAAGGAAAATGACATAAAGCAAGGTTATGCTTGTTAAGTGTGTTTTGTGCCCTTAAGCTCATTTAAGGCCATTTAAGTGGCCAAATCACTTATCCCTCTATCAATTTCATCCTCCTGCAGCCCAAGAACATAGCCACACTTCCTCCATAGCCACCACACCTTCAAACTTGCAATTGATTGAAAATGAAGGCAAAAGGAAGCAATTGGAAGCAAACTAGAGCTATTGTTTGGATACTTCAAGGATCAAGCTTGATTTTTGGCCTACCCACTTTAGTAAGGGTTCTCTTGCTCTCATGGACTATTTTCTTCAATTTTCAAACATCCATGGAGCTAAGGCTAAGCTTGGAAGAGAGCCATGAGCTTGATGAACCAAGCTTAGTGAGGGGAGTGCACTTATTGAAGCTTTTGTGACCTAGTGTGATGTGCACAATGATGGCAGTAAAGAGAGGGCTTCTAGAGCCCAAATTTAGTACTAACTAGCGTTAAAATCCTCCTAAGACCAATCATTTGCTTGAGGAGGGCTGCCATAGTGAGTTATTTATGTTTATTATGTGTTTTATGGACTAACCTATGGTTATTGTTTACTGCTGCATTTCATGTGTTTATTGGTTGTGAATGGCTCCTGCATTTGGTTTCTATATCTTGTGTATATGCATTTTGTTTTTTTTGTTTTAGTGCCTTTGGATTCAGGTTTTGATGATGGTCACATTTCCTATTGAATCCAAGTGTTACCCTTACTAAGTTTCTCAATGAAACTTACTCCCCTCAATTCTGTCATTTCAGGTCCAGCAGAAAGATCACCTTCAAACTGACCTTTGTGGTTTGAGTTTTGATCTAAAATTTTAGGTACCTGAACTTCCATATGTCTAGTTGTGATCTGGAAAGTTTGGTGATTTTAGGACACAGTTGGTATTTTTAATGGTGGTACTTGTTGTGGTATGTAGCAGCTGTCTAGCATCCTATTCTGGAGTCCATTGTGTCTCAAGGACTCTTGTAAATTAGGTTGTGTATTTATCTGATTTAAGACCATTAGGTAGTGAATGTATGCATTAACATGTAGTGTATGTAATATGAGACAAGTATGTGAACATTTGAGTAATGTTTTGGCTATGTAAGTGATGTGGTGCTAAGCTATGTAAGTGTGAGTGATGGGCGGCTTACTTGTAAATTCTGTTTTGGCCACAAAAAGTTGTTAAAAGTAAGGGAATGTAATTCCTATGTGTAATGGACATATATGGGGTAGCCTTGGAGGGCTTTCCCCTTGTGAATGAAGTGTTTGCACACTTATGAAATTTTGTATGGGCAAAATGTTCATAAAGTGACCAGAATTTCTACTCTGGACTTAAAGTTCTATATCTCCCTGTGTAGAAGGAGTATTTGTATCAAATTTTGACCACACCTAGAGAACAAATAGAGCTTAAACTGGGTTTTAGAATTTATGAATTTGGAGCCCTGTAGCCAAACAAAAGACGTTGCAAATTTGGCTAAGTTACTGTTCATTTGGTCAAAATTTTGTAACCAACTTAAAAAATCCATAACTTGGTCCATAGGTGGGCTATTGATGTAAAAAAAAATTCCTTGGTTTTCTCTAAGTCCCTACTTGATAATGGAGGGGGGTACATGGCTAGAATGGTACAATTTATTAGTTTAAGTTACAAGTGTAGTGGCTGGTCACTAGAACTTAACAAGATTGCCTAATGTGTGGAAGCCAAAACTAAGACATGTGCTAGTGTTTTCCTTCTTAGCTTCCATAGTGTGCATAAATGAAAATATGTGTGTTATGGTTAGACCAATATGCATGTATTTGCATAGTGCTTAAGAGGGTTACTTGAGTATGTACGCTACGGGTGTTGTTCAGATGACCTACAGGACACACCAATCCAGGGAGTTTAAATGCACAGATTTGGCAGCATAACTGGACTACCCCGGAGTGGGTAACAACATTCAAACAACCCTTGTGGTTTGATTTTTGATCTGAAATTTCAGCTTCTTGAACTTTCGTGTATCTAGCTATAATCTGGAAAGTTTGGTGATTTTAGGAGTACATTTGGTGTTTTTAGTGATGGTGCTTACTGTGTTATGTAGTAGCTATCCAGCATCCTATTTCTGGAGTAAATTGTGTCTAAAGCTCTCTTGTAACTTGAGTGCATGTTTTAGCTGAGTTAAGGCCATTATGTAGTGCATGGATGCTTGTACATGTAAGACATGTAAATTTGAAACAAGTATGTGAACATTTAAGGACTGTTTTGCTATGTACGTGAATGTGGTGCACAAGCTGTCTAAGTGTGAATGATAGGCTGCTTGTTTGTAAATTCTGTTTTGACCACATAAAGTTGCTATATGTAAGAGCATGTAATTCCTATGCATATTAGACATGCATAGCATAATCTTGGAGGGCTTTCCCCTTGTGAATGAATTGTTTGCACACTTATGAAATTTTGTATGGGCATAATGGCATAAAGTGGACAGAATTTTGACCCTGCACTCAAAGTCCTATATCTTTCCGTGTAAAATGAATCTTCATATGAAATTTTGACCTCGCCAAGAGCACATATAGAGGTTTAACTGGGATCTAGAATTGATGCACTTGGAGTGCTGTTGCCAAAGTTTTGACATTGCAAATTTGGCTAAGTTACTATTCATTTGGTCAGAATTTTGTAACCAAAACTTAGTCCATAGGTGGGCTACTGATGTAAAACCAACTTCCCTAGTTTGGTTTAAGCCTTTCCCTAATAGTGAAGAAAATAAAATGGGGGGGGGTACATGGCTAGATTAATATAGTTTTTTGGAAGAAGATACGGGTGCAGTGGCTGGTTATTTAAACTTAACAAGATTGCCTAATGTATGGTAGCCAAGATTAAGACCTGTGCTAGTGTTTTCTTTCATTACTGCCATGTTGTGCATAAAATATGAATATGTTTGTAATGGTTGAACCAATTTGCATGCATTTACATAGTGCCCAAGAGGGCCTCTTGGGTATGCACACTAAGGGTATTGTTCTGATGGCCTACAGAACATACCAACCCTGTGAGTTTTAAGTGCATAATTTTGGCACCATAACTGGGCTACCCCAGAGTCGGTAACAGATGTTGGTGTCAGAGCATGGTCAGAGCATGGTTTATACTGTTAGGTTTCAGGAGCCAAATAGTGTAGCGGAATTTAACCGAAACCCTCCAGGATCCAAGTGAAACGGGGTAAATCGGGTGCTCGAAAATTTTCGTACCTAATTTTTGGTTGAGATCTCTCACTCAACTATAGAGTCGAATCACAAAACCTGAACAGTTGACATGTTCAGGCTCTCTATGGTATCCACACGAGCCTCTCGGGATTACCACGCTTCCACCACATCCCAGCAGATGTGTTTCTCTTGCGCTCGCAGTTCTAGCTTGCATCCTCCAAGGAATTGCAAGAGAGGAGTGCGGTTGTCCTTTTGGGAGGCTAGGGCACGGAGAGCTATGAATTTCTCACTAAAAGTTGTATTTATAGTGAGACTCAACTTTTAGGCCTAATGGGTTTCAAAGCCCTAATCCAATTAGGCTTTAATTTTAGACTTAATAATGGCTCAACTATTAGACCCATTATTAATACGAAATTATTGTGAAACCAAAACCCAAATTATTAGCCCATGCACTCTAACGATCCAACTAGCTCTATGTGTGTGACCCAATAGGCTCTCACCACGTTGGCAATGATCATAAATCACATTTATGATCATAAGCAATGAGCGGTGTCTAGCAACACATCATTGCTACCCAAGTGACAAGATTGTCGATGATTCGACTAAACCTTTATGATCATCACCGATATATGCCATGATTCAACTAAACCTTCATAAGTCTCACTCTATCAAGGGGCCTGAAGATATCACTCCTGTTACATAGGAGGGACAAATCCCATGTTGATCATACAAATCTCTCCGCATTATATGTGGCATACCCAATGACCTCCTTCAAGTTCACTCAGTTATGAGCAACAAAGGAAAATATCAAAGTATGTGACTCACATGTAGGGAACGTTGATGATCTTAGGTCAAAGGACTACATATACCATGATCACTAAGAGAATCAGTTATGACACTCATATAACGATCCATGTATTGTTCTCATGGTGGGTCGGTCCAGTACACAAGTTCTCCAACTTGTACCCATATGTAGACTACATATCTCATATTAGTCTCCACATAAGCTAGTCATTATGTATTATTGCAAGCCGCTCCACAATGACTAGGGACATTTGAGAATATCATTATTCTAGGGTTATAATTATGTTTATTACGTTATGCAGAAACAAAACAACAAACATAATTGCTGGATTAATGCCTTAATAAAATATCATAACTCAATGTGCAAAAAATACAATCATCTCATGATTGGCTTTTTGGGCACAACACTAACAATCTCCCACTTGCACTAAAAGCCAATCATCCATGTATCTAAAACCGTTGGACCTAGAATGGCTATCATGCTTATGCTGCGTAAGGGGCTTTGTCAGTGGATCAGCAATGTTGCTGTCTGTTGAAGTCCTGCATATCCTTACATCACCCCTCTTGATGATCTCCCTGATAAGATGATAGCGTCGGAGTATGTGTTTGGATCGCTGGTGAGATTGAGGTTCCTTAGCCTGTGCGATTACTCCATGTTGTCACAATAGAGCTCTATCGGGTCGACAATGCTTGGAACCACTCCATGTTTAGTGATGAACTTCTTGATCCAAACTGCCTCTTTCACAGCATCAAAAGCAGCAATGTACTCATATTTTGTTGTAGAGTCGGCTACTGTCTCTTCCTTTGAACTCTTCTAGCTCACAGCACCACCACCAATACAAAACACATAACCAGATTACAATCTAAAATCATCCTTATCGGATTGGAAGCTTGCATCGGTGTAACCCTTTACAATGAGCTCATATTCACCTCCAAAGACCAAGAATGCATCCTTAGTCCTTCCTAAGTACTTAAGGATGTTCTTAGCAGCTATCCAGTGACTATCACCGGGATTCGATTGGTACCTACTCATCATGCTCAAGGCATATGAGACATCGGGACTAGTACATATCATGGCATACATGATAGATCCAATTGTTGAGGCATATGGAATCTTACTCATGCGCTCTCTCTCTTCGGGTGTACTCGGACACTGAGATCTAGAAAGAGTTATACCATGTGACATGGGCAAGAATCCTTTCTTGGAATCATGCATGCTAAACCTCTTTAGCACTTTGTCAATATATGTACTTTGACTTAGGCTAAGAAGCTTTCTAGATCTATCTCTATAGATCCTGATGCCTAACACATTGGGTGCTTTACCCAAGTCCTTGATAGAAAAACACTTCCCTAGCCAAGTCTTCATAGATTGTAGCTCAGGAATGTCATTCCCGATGAGTAGTATGTCATCTATACTCAACACCAAGAAGACAATAGTGCTCCCACAAACCTTCTTGTAGACACAAGGTTCATCTTCAATTTTCATACAACCAAACTCTTTGATTGCATCATCAAAATGAAGATTCCAACTTCGAGAAGCTTGCTTCATGATGCGGTTCGCGCAGAGCCAGCATCTAATGTGGTCCGGTTAGGCGGAGCCAGCATCACCACTGTGTACAGTGGTGTGGGCAGCAGGGGGTCCCGAAGGTGCGAAAGAAAGGCGTCCAGGTCGGATCACCTTAGAGGATGGCCGACAGCTTCTTGGTCCCGTGGTAGGTGAGGATGGGAGGTACGTCCAGTGCGGGGGAGAGCCCGGAGCAGTGGTTCCCCAGGGAGACCTGGCTTAAACACTCAGAAAACAAGGGTTAGGAGGCCCCCTGAGTGGCTTTTCGGGGGGGAACCTCCAACCCCAAATCAGTGGTTAGAGAGGGAGAATGGCGTAGGAATAAGCATAAGAGGTGCTTGCCTGGCGGAGATCCTTCTGAGGGCTGGAGGGAAGAGCGTTCAGGCAGAGAGAGGAGAGCATCCTCTGTTTTCCAGCCTTTCTGTCCATTTTTCTCCTCCAGAAGAGAGCCTAGGGCCCTTTTTCTATGACCATTTTCTTTGTATAAAAGAAGGGGGTGACCCATTTGGATTATGACACGTGTTCGACACGTGTATGGTCGGATGGTGTACTTCCAGGCGCGGAGGACCCTAGCCACCTGTAGGCTCCTCGGGCCGTGAGCTGTAGCCCCTCGTGACAGGACATCAGACTGCGACGGCGTGCCAGAGCGTGCCTGCGATGGCGTATTAGAGCGTGCCTGCGATGGCGTATTAGAGCGTGCCTGAAGGTGGCATATCAGAGCGTGCCTGAAGGTGGCGTATCAGAGCGTGTCTGAAGGTGGCGTATTAGAGACGTAAGTGACCGGAGTGTCAGAGACTCCTTAATTGCTCTTGCCGTACAACCGAGGTCACTCTGGTCGATGTCTTACTTCAGGATGAGGGGCCTTCTCCCGGAGTCAGGCTGGTACTTCGGCAATTCCATCTTCGGGCCGCTTTCTCCCGCGGAGGGTGGTCGGTCCTTCTCCCCCGAAGCTGGTTTGGTCACCATCCCTAAGGAGGCGATACGCTGGTTCCCAAAGATGGTTTTGGCGAGCTACCGAGGTTGTATGCCCTAGGTGTATGACTTCCTTTACTCCGGAGTCCTTTCCGAGGTCGCAGACCTCAGGTGTCTGGCTCCCTCTTTCCTGTGGTCGGTAGGTGGTCAGGGTGATAGCATTTTGGCTATCACTTCAGTCTATAAATGGACCTTTGCAAATTGCACACTTTATTGGCATTCTCAGGAGTGACAAAACCCTCAGGTTGTGTCATGTACACATCCTCAAGTAGCTTTCCATTTCAGAATGCAGTTTTGACATCCATTTGCCATATCTCATAATCATAGTGTGCAGCAATAGCGAACAAAATTTGGATGGATTTAAGCATAGCAATTGGTGAAAAAGTTTCTTTGTAGTCAATACCATGAATTTGCTTGAAACCTTTTGCAACCAATCGTCCCTTAAAGGTAATCACATTACCATCCATGTAAGTTTTCTTCTTGAAAACCCATTTGCACCCTATGGGTTCTACCCCTTCAGGTGGATCAACCAAAGTCCATAGTTGGTTTTCATGCATTGATTCTGATAGCCAAAGGCTATTGCCTCCTCGGTAGTAACTCCCTACCAGAATATTGGCTGAGGAGTCTGACGTCACCCAAGAGAGGATCTTTTCACTGACCTCGGAAGGTGCGAAGTCAAACACTATGAGCTCGAGACTTTGGTTAGCTCGTCAGGAATTCCAAGGACAACACCGTCTCCATCGAGGGGCCAAACTGACCGTCTTCGGGTAAGAGAGCCATCTCCCTGAAGCAAGGGAGAATCTCCCCGAAGGAAGAGGCCCCAAAGAGGTCTTCCTCGAACAAGAAACACCTGAACAAGGGAATCCCCGAACTATGGGTGTGAGTCCCGAAGAAGGTGTTCATCAAGGGCGCTCCCAGAATTATGGGATAGATCCCGAAGGAGGTGCTCGCACCGAAGGACGGATAGAATCCGAAGAGGGTGCCCGCACCGAAGGGAGACCTCGCCCAGGGGACCTCGGGAGTACGGTATGAGCATTTAAGGAGCCTCTGACATGTCACCCACAAGCCCTACACGTCACATCTGAACGGCGAAATGACACGCCGCAGCCGCCCCAGTCCTGACACAACCCGTCCGGGTCCAGGGCTAAAAGAGGCTGCAAACGGCTGCCTGTCCCCTAGGTCCAAAGAGACAGATCAAATCCGACCGAACACGTGTCATGATCTGAACAGACCAGCTACTCCTATAAATACTAGGAAATGGGACTGGGCAAAGGAAGGGCATTTTCCTCTCTCTGAGAAAACACAGAACAGGCAAGACACTTGATCCCTTAGTGTTCTTCCTCCACTCTCACTCAGAAAACTGACTTGGGCGTCGGAGGGTCCTCCCCGGAAAAGCAAACCGGGGACCTCCTAACCTTTTCTTTGAGCTTTTCAGGCGCACTCAGCTGGGAAACCTGAGCTCCAGGCGCTTGCCTCCACAGGAAGTCTCTCCACCTGTCAACATGACAGCAAACGAAGATGCCTTGGGGCATCATTTGGCGCCGTCTGTGGGAAACTACTCCCAGGTAGCTGTTGTCGAAACTCGGCGTTCGAAGGACAGAGGACTTCCAAAGTCCCCGTCCGCGCCTGAGACCCAACCAGCTACCGAACAAAGTCCCCCAGAGACTTCCTTGCCTGAAGAGGAACGCCCTCTTGTCATCACCATGGATTTTTTAAGAGACTTTCAGAGGTCTGTTGTGGCTGAAATGACACAACAAATAGACCGAAGATGGCCGCAACCGGCCCAGGCGCAAAAACCCACTTCGCCAGCACGACCTCGGGAGAAAAGCCCAAGGGCAACCCATCATAGCTCGGGAAGTGGGGAACCACGAGAAGAATCCTCGACAGATAACTTGCCCCTCGGAGCACGGCTGGCGGAAAGAGCGAGGTCTGAACGACCCGAAGTCCCGTCCAGAAGAAGTTTATCACCAGAGGCAAGGTCCCCCTCACCTCGGTATCGAAGTCGCTCTCCGAAGAGACGGCAACAGTCCTTTTACCCAAGAAGCTCCAAGCACCAGGAAGAGGAGCCCAGTGCTACGCTCCTCCTGGAGAAAGTCTTGGCAAGACTGGAGAGAGTGGAACAGCAGGTGGCACGCAAGCCTGTTTGGGCCAGGCTAACTGAAACCGTCTCTGGAGATGAAACTCCTTTCGCCCGAACAGTGGTCGAGGCGGCCATGCCAAGTGACTTCAGGCTACCTCGGCTGGAGACCTATGAGGGTCGGACTGATCCCCAGGCCCACCTAACAAAGTACAAACGCAGCATGGTGTTACATGGGGCTGACGATGCTACGCTCTGCAAGTGCTTCGAAGTCACCCTCGCAGGACCAGCAACTGCCTGGTACAATTCCCTGCCTCCAGGAAACATCAAGGGGTTCCAGGAGCTGTCCACGGCGTTCAACCAACAGTTCATTGGGAGCAAGCCGACGGCGAAGATGCCCGTCCAGATGTTTGACATAGCGCAGAGAAACGAGGAGACCATCCGTGACTATGTCAAGAGGTTCAACAGGGAGGCCCTCAGTGTTCCGGACTTTCGTCCCGAAATCCGCATCCTCACCATGACGAGGGGCCTCCGGAGGGATTCGCACTTGTTTTACGAATTCTCCAAAGATCCCCCGGACACGCTGGGAGAATTCTACCGAAGGGCTGAACAACACATGACAGCCGAAGAACTGAGAATGACTGGACCAAAAACTGACCAAATTCAAGCTCGTGGCGAAGGGTCCAGCCAGCAAGCCCGGTGTCCAACGGAACAGTCAGGCCGACCTCGGAGAATGCGAGTAGGAGGAAGGAAGCCCCAAAACTTTACACCTCTGAGCACCACGAGGGCTAACGTCCTCATGGCGTTGGAAAAACAGGGGGCTCAAATCCAACGACCGAGGGGCATGACTGCTGACAACAGAAGGAACATGAAGAAGTTCTGTCAGTTCCACCGTGATCACGGTCATGACACCGAAGACTGCTTTCAGTTGAAAAAGTACATTGAATCACTGATAAAGCAGGGCCAGCTTCGGCGTTATTTGAGAATGCCTTCCCCGAAAGGGAAAAAAGAGGAAGAAGGAAAGCCCGATGACGAGGATTACGATTCAGACAGGCGAAGGAACCGAAGTCCGAGAAGGCGTCCTCCACCTTCGGCAGGAGTAATACAGACGATCACAACCGGGCTTCCATCCTCGGAAAGGAAAAGAAGGGCCAGAGAGATAGCGGTGATGGAATATCAGAGCCCAACAAAAAAGTTGGCCCGCCAGGATGGCTCCACTATCGTATTTCCCCATGACGATCCATTGCTGATAATGGCGAGGATAGGAAACTGGGACGTCAAGAGGGTACTGCTGGAAGATGGGTCAAACGCAGACGTCTTGTTCTCACATTTGCTGCCAAGCTTGGGCCTATCCAAGAGTGACCTCAAGCCTGTTACTTCACCCACGTTCGGCGTAGGACCATCTGAGCTACCTGTCCTCGGGTGGATCGACCTCCCCTTGATGATGAAAGGAACTTCGGAGAAAGGAACTGCTGAGTTGTTCGCCTCTACCATGGCAAGGTTCATAGTCATGGACGTTCCTTCGTCATACAACGCCATCCTCGGCAGACAGACACAGGGAAATTTGCACATTCGCCCTGATGTAAAGTACCTGACCGTCACCTTCACCACCAAAGAAGGAGACGCAAAAATCTTCATTGATGAAGGCGAGGTGAGAAAGGTGTTCGTCAGAGCACGAAAAGCTCCAGCAAGCAACTTAGCACATGCTGTAGAAGCAAAAGAGCTGGAAAGGGGCGAGGCAGAAGATCCCACAAAAGCGGAAACAGAAAAAGTAGAGCTTGTCCCAGGCCATAGCACCCGAATAGGGAAAAGCATGGCCGAAGGAGACAAGGAAAAACTTGTATCTTTTCTGCTTACAAATAAAGATCTGTTCGCCTACTCGCCGAAGGACATGCCAGGGGTAAACCCTTGCGTAATCCAGCATAGCCTCAAAGCGAGTCCGGAAGTAAAACCTGTCCGGCAAAAGAAACGGAGCATTTCAGCTCACAAAAGTGACTTCGTCAAGACCGAAGTCCAGCATCTGATAGACGCTAGCATTATCCGGGAGGTAAACTACCCCGAATGGCTAAGCAACGTGGTAGTTGCCACAAAGGAAGGAAGTATTAAGCTCCGGATGTGCATCGACTTCAGAAATTTGAACGATGCTTGCCCGAAAGATTCATATCCTCTTCCGCCAATAGACCAACTGGTAGACTCAACTGCCGAGTGCGGGCTCCTAAGTTTCTTGGACGCTTTCAGTGGTTACCATCAGATAAGGATGGGCCCCGAAGATGAAGAGAAGACTGCCTTCATCACCGAGGGAGGAACATATTGCTATATTAGGATGCCCTTCGAGCTCAAGAATGCAGGAGCCACCTACCAGAGGCTGATGAACAAGGTCTTCAAAGACCAAATGGGGAGGAACATGGAGGTGTATGTCGATGATATGATAGTCAAGAGCAAACTGCCTGGCTACCACGTTGCAGATTTAGAGGAAACCTTCCAAAAATATGATAGTCAAGAGCAAACTGCTTGGCTACCACGTTGCAGATTTAGAGGAAACCTTCCAAAACCTCAGAACCTTCGGGATCCGCCTTAATCCTGAGAAGTGCATCTTCGGGGTGACCTCGGGAAAGTTCCTTGGGTACATGGTATCCGAAAGAGGCATCGATGCTAACCCCGAGAAGATTAAGGCTCTGCTTGAATTCCGAACTCCTGCCACAGTCAAAGACGTGCAGAGACTCACCGGAAGAATAACCTCTCTGAGCAGGTTTATTTCCAGGTACGGAGATAGGTGTCGACCCTTCTTCAAAGTCCTCACAAAGGCAGCAAAGATGGAAGGCGACCTCGGAAGGAATGGTCATCCTTGGGATGAAGATTGCCAAAAAGCCTGGGAAGAACTCAAAGTCTACTTGGCCAGCCTGCCGACTCTGCGGCAACCTCGGGAGGGAGAGCCCCTCGTATTGTACCTCGCCGTCACGAAAAAAGCTGTGAGCTCGGTCCTCGTGAAAGAAGAAAGGCCAAAGCAATGGCCAGTCTACTATGTCAGCAAGTCCCTGCATGGCGCCGAAGTCAGGTACACTTTGCTTCAAAAAGCTATATATGCCTTGGTACTTGCAGGAAGGAGGCTACGGCCATACTTTCAGGCTCACCCCATTATCGTCCGAAGTACCCTGCCTCTACGGGATGTTATGAGGAAAGTTGATCATTCGGGAAGGCTTTCCAAGTGGTGTATAGAGCTTGGCGAACACGACATCACGTATGAACCCCGGAAAGCTATAAAAGCTCAAGCTTTGGCAGACTTCATCGCCGAAGTACCAAACACCGAGGAGGGACATTCATTTTCGGGGGAAGACGAGCCAGAATGGACGTTATACGTTGACGGGGCCTTAGGATCCGAACACCAGGGAGCTGGAGTGATTATCAGAGGCCCCGAAGGCTTAGAAGTAATGAAGGCCATCAAGTTCAGTTTCAACGCCATCAACAACGTGGCCGAGTATGAGGCCCTCATAGCAGGATTACGCCTGGCCAGAAAAATTGGCGTGAGAAACTTGAAAGCCCATAGTGATTCCCAGCTGGTGGTCCGGCAAATGGCAGGGGACTATGGCGCGAAAGACCCGACCTTGGCGAAATACCATGAGTTGGTAACAAAGCTCATTCGGGAGTTCGACATCGTGAAAATCGAGAACGTACCCCGACGGAAAATGCTGAGGCAGACTGTTTGGCGAAATCCAAAACTTGCGCCGAGGTGCTAAGCCACCCCAGCATCGTGGTGTTAAGCATAGCGACCTCGGGGAAAGGATGGAAAGAACCAATCAAAACGTATCTCGCAACTAACACACTCCCCGAAGACCCCAGCGAAGCCGCAAAAGTGCGAAGGCGCTCCGGACGTTTCTTCTTAATTGGGGAAGAACTATATCGGCAAGGATATGCAAATCCACTACAGAGGTGTGTTAGTGAAGAGGATACTGAAATGATCCTCGAAGAAGTTCACGAAGGTGCCTGTGGTTCGCACATCGGAACCGACGCCCTGGCAGCAGTGATACTTCGCCAAGGATACTTCTGGCCTACCCTGAGAAAGGACGCCAAGCAGTTCGTCCAGAAATGTGGTAGTTGCCAGAGACATGCGAACATCCAAAGAACACCCTCAGAGTTCGTGACTTCGGCAGATTGTCCTTGGCCCTTCGAAATTTGGGGCATAGATCTCATTGGGCCACTCCCAACGGCGCCTGGAGGCGTAAAGTTTTGCGTAGTAGCAGTAGACTATTTCTCTAAGTGGGTCGAGGCAGAACCTCTGACAACTATCTCAGCAAAAGAAGTGCGGAAGTTCGTATGGAAAAACATCGTATGCAGATTTGGCATACCGAGGGTACTCGTAGCGGACAATGGATCCCAGTTCGTAGACAAAGGATTCCAAGAGTTCATTAGCGACCTCGGGACAAAAATGCACTTCGCCCCAGTAGCTCACCCCCAAAGTAATGGGCAGGTAGAAGTATCCAACAGGACGATAAAAGATGGTCTGAAAAAGAGATTGAGGGAAGCAAAAGGGAAATGGCCAGGAGAACTCCAAAGCGTGTTATGGAGTTACCGAACGACACCCCGAAGAGCCACAGGGGAAACGCCCTTTTCACTCGTCTTCGGTACAGAGGCCATCATCCCCGTCGAGGTAGTACAACCGTCAATACGAGTCCAAGTGTTCGATGAAAAAGGAAATGACCTCGGCCTGAGAACCAAGCTCGACCTCGTCGGCGAACACAGAGAAGTAGCCGAGCTGAGAAGAAAAGCTTTCCAGCAAAGAGTGGCAGCAGCCATTAACCTACGCGCCAGGCCAAAGGGAATAAAGAAGGGAGACCTCGTTCTCCGAAAAACCGAATTTGCACCCCGAAAGCCGTCCCACGGGGTACTTCGCGCAAATTGGGAAGGACCCTACCTGGTACTTGCCGAAGTACGAAAAGGAGTTTATAAGCTCGGTGATGCCGAAGGCATAGAATTAAAAAATACTTGGCACTCAGAGGCCTTGAAAAAATTCTATGCCTAAAAAGTTCGGTGGGAAAGTTGTATTCCACAAGTTGGAAAAATTTGTCTAAGTAAAAAGTTCTGAAGAAGTACAAAACAACAGTCTCACGAAAGCAATCGCCGAGGAAAGTAAAAGTAAGTTTTTCCAAAGTCTCTTGAGCGAATATGTTCGGGACAAGGGAAAGCAAAAGTAAGGTTTTCCGAAGTCTCTTGAGCGAATATGTTCGGGACAAAGGAAAGCAAGAGTATGGTTTTCCGAAGTCTCTTGAGCGAATATGTTCGGGACAAAGGAAAGCAAGAGTATGGTTTTCCGAAGTCTCTTGAGCGAATATGTTCGGGACAAAGGAAAGCAAAAGTATGGTTTTCCGAAGTCTCTCGAGCGAATTATGTTCGGGACAGAGGGAAACAAAAGAATCTGGCAAAAAATACTTAGCCAAAGTTGTATCTATTAAGCCAAAGAGTGCTTACAGAGAAGAAAGTTGCTGAAAGACTACAAAAAAGAAGAAGAAAATGAAGACAAAGGGCCCTAGTACAAACTAAGGAACCTCGGCGTCTTGAGAACTGCCAGCCTCTGTGCTTTTGTCAGTAGCCTTCGACGCCGGGAGACAAGGAGGCAGTTTCAAGTGCTCGATCTTGGACCAAGTCCACCGAGGCTCCTTGGGGATGTTCATGCCTTCCAGGAAGGAGAGGTCAAAATCTGGGAACTTCTGCAGAATTTGGTGCCGGACAAGGCAGAAGCCGTCTTGAAAGCCCAACTTCGTCATATCATCGGACTCCCGCTTCTTGACCGCCAAATCCGCGTAGTCCTTCTCCAGATCCGCGTAATCCTTCGCCAGATCCTTGAGCTTTCTCCTCAATCCCTTCATCTTCTTCTTCTCTTCTGAAGGCTTCTTCAGAGATGCGACCTCGGCTTCGAGCTGGGCCTTTTCCTCGAGCGTCTTCGCAAGGATTGCGTCACTTTCTGACTTATCCTTTTGAATCGCTTCAACGGTCGAGGTCAGCTCCGCCACTCGAGAACCGATGTCGGAAAGTTTCTGGGAGGTGTCTTTCTGAAGTTCCTCTTTCTCTTTTTTGAGCCCCTCCCGAAGTTCAGCAACCTCCTTCTCCGCAGACTGCTTCAGCTGAGCATTTTCGGCTTCCAGCGCCGAACACTGGGCCTTCGTCTTGGTGTAAGCGTCCCAGAGTGACGCCCTCCTTTCTGATTCCCGAGCCACCCGAACTCGGAGGAACCCAGCATACCCCATCAACTGCAAAAAAGCAAACAAAGGGAAAATGATGCTAAGTAAAAAGCAAAGGTGAAATTGGCACTGAGAAAACAGTGAAGCGTACCTGGGCGGCATGTTCAGTGAGTTTGGCGGCCAAAGAGTTGTCACCTGGGTAAGCCGCCGCAAGGGCCTTGTAAGAGGCCTCGGTAAGCACCCCTTTGCACATCTGCCTGGCCATCTCAGGACAGTCCTCGGAGTACATATCCATGTCCTCCGTGAACGTCCAGAACGGCTCCTTCGGAACTTTCCCTGCTGGGACTTTGGCATCCCGAAGGGCCCTCTTGCGGGCGTGTTCGGCAACCCAGTCAGGAGCGGCCACCTCCGCTGCACAACAAGGCAGAAAAATTAGTTAAGGCCAGAAAAGTCTTAAGGATTTGCAAAAAACAAAAGGTTGATTCGACAAAAGTGCAAACCTGCTGGCACCTCGGTAACGTCGTCGTCAAGAATCGACGTCGCCTCAGTAGAGATCCCCTTGCCTTTTATTTGACGCCGCTCCTCGGCAGAAGGGGTCTCCTCCCCATCGCCCTCCAGAAGAGCATGCGAAGGCGTGGGGCTTTGAGGTAGGACGTCGGAAGAAGGGACGTCGGCAGGAGCAACCTCGGGCAAAAGGGCGGCAGGGTCCTCGGGCTCCTCGCCTACCTCCTCCGGAATTTGCGGAAGAGAGGAAGGAGCAGCTTTCTTTGCCCGTTTGGAAGGAGGGCCGCCCGAAGTCTGTTTCCGCCTCCGAGAGGCGGCCTTCTTTGTCTGTTCGCCCCTCTCGGCCTGCCCGGTAAAAAGAGCCTTGTAGAAGGCAGCCGCGTCGTCGCCCATCTCTGAAAAAAGAAAAAGAAGATCAGTGTAAGTCCAAGATGAAGTCATGAAGGGAAAAATGAGAAAGTAACTTACTCTCGTAAAAAGACTCATAAGTCTCTTTCCCCCGAAGGAGTTTCACGAGCCAGGAGTCCTTCCCCGAAGAAGCCGGTTTCGGCATATTGAGGTCTGTCTCATGCTCCTTTACCACCTTGAGTTCCCGAAGGACCTCTTCGGTCATAAGCCTCCAGTTGATCGGAAACGGGTAAAGGGCACGAGGAGGGACCTCGGCAGCCCAGTCAGAGACGGCCCGGATGCGCCTGTTGAAGTCCTCAAAGATAGGTGCTACATCGGCGTCTAGCAGTATCTTCGGGTCAACAACATCCATCTTGAGCCTCCCCTGAGCCCACTTTGTCGGGAAGTGCGACCAAGTCTCCGACTTCTTCAGGAAAAAGAATTTTTGTTGCCACCCTCGCCAGCTGTCTTTGGTGGCAAAGGTGAACATATACTTTTTGCTCCCGGATCCCTGAGGTAGCATAAAGTAGAAGCCACCCTTCGGGACCACGAAGAGCTTGTAGTACTGAAGAAAAACTACAAAGTGAGGTTTTATTTTGAAAACGCCGCACATACAGAGGAAGGCGTTAAAATAACAGTACGAGTTCGGTGGGAGCTGGTTAACGGCAATGCCATGGAAGTCGCAGAACGCGCTAACCATCTCCGGGGGGGATACCGTAGTCTGGCCTTCAATTGGGCTCGGAAAACGGTGATTTCATCACTTCGGTTGGAGAAAGGAAATCAGTAAGGACGGGGCAACCTCGTCACAGAGTAAGAGGGTAAGAAAAACTTTTTCTTCCATTTCGCTAGCTTTGCCGGAGTAGTGCAGCAGGGGTGAGAAAGAAGAGGTTGCCAACTCTCGGGAACAGACATGATGAAAACGAGTTCGGGAAAAACAAAGAAAAAGCTTTGGAAAAAAGCAAAAGGACTAGAACCCACCAAGGGTCTTGCCGGAATTCGGATTTCTGGAAGCCGTCGTGAAAAGTGGTCGGAAAAATGCCTGAAAAAGGAGAACTGCCGCGGAAAATCGGGAGAGAATTAGAAGGCAGAAGAAAGCAAAAGCAGAAGCAAAAAGAGGGTTATGACAGGACTGGTATATATAGGCCGAGAAGGCCAGGTGAACCGTCGTCATTAGTACCCCTCAAAAGGCGAAGCGTCGCCATAACTGCTAAGTGAGCCTGAAAAGTCGCGCCTGCCGTACTCAGTGCATTCTCACCCAGTAATAGTGCGCCACGTGTCAGCCATCGCGCAGCAAACGTGCCGCGTGTCGGTCATCGCGCAGCGAACGTGCCACGTGTCGCCCATCACGTCGAGCACGCCCTCTGACATCGTTTGGTTTAGAGGCGCCGCCCTAGACTGACTCCGCTAGACGCAGGACGCGACGCATGAGCAGACCTATAAAGGCAAAAAAGTAGGTTACCTCGAAGACACCAAAAGACAGCCTGTGACTTCGGGCAGAAGGTCTATCTTCGGTACAAGGTTATCCTATCTTCCCTCGACACGAGGATACCAAGAGACAGCCTGTGACTTCGGGCAGAGGGTGTATCTTCGGCACAGGGACAGCCTATCTTCTCGCACCTCGAGGACGCAAAAATGCTGCCCATCGCTACAAGCAGAAGAAGGCGTCTTCGGCGCAGATATCATAGCCACAGGACCCGAAAACCGATGAACCGAAGTTTCTCACTTCGGCTTTTCGGAGGGGGGCCTGTGATAGCCAAAGGCTATTGCCTCCTCGGTAGTAACTCCCTGCCAGAATATTGGCCGAGGAGTCTGACGTCACCCAAGAGAGGATCTTTTCACTGACCTCGGAAGGTGCGAAGTCAAACACTATGAGCTCGAGACTTTGGTTAGCTCGTCAGGAATTCCGAGGACAACACCATCATCATCGAGGGGCCAGACTGACCGTCTTCAGGTAAGAGAGCCATCTCTCTGAAGCAAGGAAGAATCTCCCCGAAGGCAGAGGCCCCGAAGAGGATCTTCCCCGAACAAGAAACACCTGAACAAGGGAATCCTCTAACTATGGGTGTGAGTCCCGAAGAAGGTGTTCATCAAGGGAGCTCCCAGAACTATGGGATAGATCCCGAAGGAGGTGCTCACACCGAAGGACGGATAGAATCCGAAGAGGGTGCACGCACCGAAGGGCGACCTCGGCCAGGGGACCTCGGGAGTACGGTATGAGCATTTAAGGAGCCTCTGACATGTTGCCCACAAGCCCTACACGTCACATCTGAACGGCAAACTGACACGCCGCAGCCCCCCCAGTCCTGACACAACCTGTCCGGGTCCAGGGCTAAAGGAGGCTGCAAACGGCTGCCTGTCCCCTAGGTCCAAAAGTACAGATCAAATCCGACCGAACACGTGTCATGATCTGAACGGACCATCTACTCCTATAAATACTAGGAAATGGGACTGGGCAAAGGATGGGGCATTTTCCTCCCTCTGAGAAAACACAAAACAGGCAAGACACTTGATCCCTTAGTGTTCTTCCTCCACCTTCACTCAGAAAACTGACTTGGGCGTCGGAGGGTCCTCCCCGGAAAAGCAAACCGGGGACCTCCTAACCTCTTCTTTGAGCTTTTCATGCACACTCAGCTGGGAAACCAGAGCTCCAGGCGCTCGCCTCCTCAGGAAGTCTCTCCACCTGTCAACATGACAGCAAACGAAGATGCCTTGGGGCATCAGGTAGAAATAGTAACCCTTTGTTTCTTTGGGATACCCAACAAAAAGGCATTTTTGAGATTTGGGCCCTAGTTTGTCAGAGGATTGACGTTTCACATAAGCGTCACAGCCCCAAATCTTCATAAAAGACAAATTGGGATGCCTCCCACTCCATATCTCATATGGTGTCTTTTGAACCGATTTAGATGGAACTCGGTTTAGTGTAAAAGCGGCTGTCTCTAGAGCATGTCCCCAAAAGGAGTTTGGAAGGTCAGCTTGACTCATCATAAAGCGAACCATGTCTAACAGAGTTTGATTTCTCCTTTCAGATACACCATTCCATTGAGGTGTACCTGGTGGAGTGAGTTGTGATACTATACCACACTCCTTCAGATAGTCAAGGAATTCTTGATCCAAGTACTCTCCACCTCGATCTGATTGAAGCACTTTGATACTTTTCCTGAGTTGATTCTCTACTTCATTCTTGAATTCTTTGAACTTTTCAAAGGATTCTGACTTGTGTCTCATGAGATACACATAGCCATATCTACTAAAGTCATCAGTGAAAGTAATGAAGTATTGAAAACCTCCTCTAGCATGTGTAGACATAGGGCCACATACATCACTATGTATGAGTCCTAGTAAGTCATTAGCCCTTTCACTTTGCCCTGTGAATGGGGCTTTGGTCATCTTGCCCAACAAACATGACTCACATGTCTCATATGATTCAAAATCAAATGAGTCCAAGAGTCCATCCTTATGGAGCTTGGATATGCAGGTCTCGTTTATATGACCCAAGCGATAGTGCCAGAGATAGGTCAGGTTTGAATCATTTAATTTGACCTTCTTGGTATTCACATTATAGATTGGATCTTCGAGGTCTAGAACATACAACCCACTACTGAGTTGAGCATTGCCATAAAAGATTTCATTCAAATAAATGGAACAACATTTGTCCTTTATTATAAATGAAAAACCTTTCTTGTCCAAACAAGAAACAGAAATCAAATTTCTACTAATAGTAGGCACAAAGTAGCAGTTGTCTAATTCTAAAACTAATCCACTAGGTAAAGTGAGAACATAAGTCCCTACAGCTAAGGCAGCAACCCTTGCTCCATTTCCAACACGTAGGTCCACTTCACCTCAGGCCAATCTTCTACTTCTACTTAGATCCTGCATATTTGCCCAAATGTGAGATCCACATCCAGTATCCAATACCCATGATGAGAAAGTAGAAAAGTTAGCCTCTATAACAAAAATACCTAAAGTGGAAGTCTTACTTCCTTTTTTCTTAGTAAGTTCTTCAGGATAGAGCTTACAGTTGCGCTTCCAGTGTCCAGGTTGCTTACAATGGAAGCATTCCCCTTCCTTTGCCACACCACCCTTTGGTTTCAGTGCAGCTGAAGAAGAATTGGCATTGGACTTTCGATTAGCTTTATCCTTCTCCCTGTTGGCTTTTCCCTTCCCTTTGCCCTTCTGAACCATCAAAATGGGCTTAGCCTTCTTAAGGTTTTGCTCAGCAGTTCTCAACATGTTGAGCAATTCAGGGAGGGATTTGTCAAGGTCGTTTATGTTATAGTTCATGACGAACTGACTATAGCTTTCAGGCAACGATTGCAAGACTACATCAACAGCCAACTCTTTCTGAAGAGCAAATCCCAAACTCTCAAGATTCTCAATGTACCCAATCATCTTGAGCACATGAGGACCCACGGGACTTCCCTCAGACATCTTGCACTGAAACAATGCCTTAGAGGTCTCAAACCTCTCATGCCTAGCTTGCTCTTGGAAAAGCATTTTGAGATGTTCGATCATATCAAACGCCCCCATGTTCTCATGTTGCTTCTGAAGCTCAGATTCCATGGTAATAAGCATAAGGCATGCAACATCCAAAGCATCATCAGAATGCCTCTTGTGAGCATCCCTTTCAGCTCTTGGAGCAGTGGCAGTAGGCTCATTCGGAATGGGCTGCTCTAGGACATAAGCCTTTCTCTCTTGCTTGAGGACTATCCTCAAGTTTCGGTACCATTTGAGAAAGTTGGTCCCATTCAGTTTTTCCTTCTCAAGGATTGATCGCAATGAAAGTGTCGATGTGTTTTGTGCCATGGTTATCTACAACAGTAAATATGCAGTGTAAGAGTCATGTATTTTAATTCATTTAATAAGGACTTTTATTAAACGATACTCCCACTATTTTCCTCAAAATAATAACCCTCGATATTATTTTGGAACACCTCGGTGTTAAGGTATTCTAGTGGGCCAAGATCCATATTTGACCACAACCTGAGTCAGCTTTGGCTTTTCTCTCAAGTTACAGCTATTTAGGTAGGCAACTCCTTGCCAATTGCATCTCATGCAACTCTTGGATAGTTGGGTGAATAAACACTTGTCCAAGCTTATCTTATGAACTTAAGCCCAACTCTATGCCTCTAAGTCCCTAATCCTATTAAGAATGACCTAGTTAATTCGAACACAATGCTAGCAATTTGGATATCACTATTATCATATCGCGCCTCACCAAGATGAACATAGGTGCTTTGCTTTTGGCAAACCCACCTAATGTTGATGAGAGTCTTAACGAGTGCCAACATTTGGAAGGGGCTCACATTTAATGACTTAATATTTTTTTGAGGGATTTTTCTTTTTGATCTCATCAATGTATTATCTCCGGTTGTCTTGTACATGCATCGCATACAAATATAAAACATGCATCTCATGCTTACAAAGAAAATAAACTTTACATGGTCATAGCCCAAACTATGCGATATTCTCAAGCCAAGGAGAACATCATAAAAGCCTAAGAAAAGAAAAGGGTCTTCACAAGCTCCTTCGCTTCCTTTCTTGGCTGCTCTTTTGATGTCACCTCCTTGGACATATCACCCTGGATGATCATTGCACATACCACCTTGGATGATCCCATAATGTACTATTACATTAATAATAGAAACCTCGAGTTACATTCGAGGGGAGTAAGGTGAGCAAAAAATGTACCGTGATAGTAACAAGAGAAGGCATGACTTGCAGGCCTCAATCCATCAATCAGCATAACATGCTCAAATCTCATTCAACAAATGCATGCCAATTTTCAGAGTTGATTAACCAAACTTATGTGCTTCACATATGGTGGTAACGCTGGCGTTAGTGTTGTGCTGAAAAGCCAATCATGAGATGATTGTATTTTTGCACATTGAGTCATGATATTTTATTAAGACATTAATCCATAATTATGTTTGTTGTTTTGTTTCTACGTAACTTAACAAACATAATCGTAACCCTAGAATAATGATATTCTTAAAATGTCCCTGGTCTAGTATTATTGTGGAGCGGGTTGCAATAATACATAACGACTAGCATATGTGGAGACTAATATGAGATACGTAGTCTACATATGGGTACAAGTTGGAGAACTTGTGTACTGGACCGACCCACCATGAGAACACTACACGGATCGTTATATGAGTGTCATAAGTGATTCTCATAGTGATCATGGTATATGTAGTCCTTCGACCTAAGATCATCAAGGTTCCCTACATGTGAGTCACATACTTTGATGCTTTCCTTCGTTCCTCGTAACTGAGTGAACTTGAAGGAGGTCATTAGGTATGTCACATATCATGCGGAGGGATTTGTATGATCAAGATGAGATTTTTCCCTCCTATGTAACAGGAGTGATATCTTCGGGCCCTTTGATAGAGTGAGACTTAGAAAATGCATGGCCATGCTCGGATGAGTTGATATACGATATCAATGTCATCAGTTTAAGTTGGTCTACTCGGTAATCAAGAAACCAAAGATTGGGCTATACGAGAGTGACACATTCCATGTCTCGTGCTTAGTCTTGATATCTTGGACAAAGGGACAATGGCATATATCGGTGATGATCATAAAGGTTTAGTCGAATCATCGACAATCTTGTCACTTGGGTAGCAATGATGTGTTGCTAGACACCGCTCATTGCTTATGATCATAAATGTGATTTATGATCATTGCCAACGTGGTAAGAGCCTATTGGGTCGCACACATAGAGCTATTTGGATCATTAGAGTGCATGGGCTAATTATTTGGGTTATGGTTTCACAATAATTTCGTATTAATAATGGGCCCAAAAGTTGAGCCATTATTAAGCCCGAAATTAAAGCCTAATTGGATTAGGGCTTTGAAACCCATTAGGCCTGGAAGTTGAGTCTCACTATAAATACAACTTTTAGTGAGAAATTCGCAGGTCTCCTTGCCCTAGCCTCCCAAAAGGACAGCCGCACTCTTCTCTTGCAATTCCTTGGAGGACGCAAGCTAGCACTGCGAGCGCAAGAGAAACGCATCTGCCGGGACGTGGTGGAAGCGTGGTGATCCCGAGAGGCTCGTGTGGATACCATAGAGAGCTTGAACACGTCAACTGTTCAGGTTTTGTGATTCGACTCTACAGTTGAGTGAGAGATCTCAACCGAAAATTAGGTATGAAAATTTTTGAACACCCGGTTTACCCCGTTTCACTTGGATCCTGGAGGGTTTCGGTTAAATTCCGCTG